>WMED01006444.1:1015-13447 GCA_019650415.1 Pipa parva
CCCCCCCCCCCCCCCCCTTGGTCCACTCTAACCGGACTCTTGGTAAGATGTACGACTGCTAGTACAAAATCTTCCTAACTAAACTTAGTATTGCTTGTGACTTGATAAAGGGAGTAAGGACCTGTCGAAAGCTCGTATGTTTAAACCGATGGTTAGTCCAATAAAAAAAGGTATCGCCAAGTACTGCAATACTCATTTGTATATATTTAGAGAGAGAGAGAATAAAATTCCTCTTAAAGGGCACTCAGAATATTAAGCAAATTTATGGTACAAGCAGGACATGGTTGAAGCTTTAGCAGCCATTGTTTCACCATTGCTGGCAGCTGGTGGTGCAGACAGTGTTGAACTGCAATGCTGGGGCCCAACTAGTAAACATGAGATCAGGGGCCCAACCAGGAAGAAAAAGATCAGGGGCCCAACCATGAAACAAAAGATCAGGGGCCCAACCAGGAAGCAAAAGATCAGGGGCCCAACCAAGAAACAAGAAATCAGGGGCCCCACTCTCTCTAACTTGCCGGTTTCTTCTGCTCATGACAAGCGCTAGGATCCTCTTGACTTCCTGTGAGTTGCGCCGAACAGAACAAGCTCACTTGCAGTTTTCCGATTTAAAGCTTCTACCATTATAATATTAGTTTAATTAAAATCTGTTAAAACTTACTTTCAAACATTTTTTTTTTTTTTTTAAAGGTCTAAACAGTTTGCAGGTTTTTCTGTAAATCTGCACAGTGATGTCATTGCTGGAAAGCGCATTGTGTGTATTACAGGGAGCAGTCGTAGGCCCGCAGGCAGGCATATTTTCAGGATAAAAATCATGTCACTGTTGGCACATTTTGTTTTTTGCAAATAATGTGTGACTTATTTTGGCAGAGAGAGAGAGAGAATAAAAAGAAAATAAATCATTGTTTATTTTAAAGTCGCGTGCGAGTCTTTGCGGACTAGACACTGGCATTCTGACTGGCAGCATTAGGTTTGCTTCTATTGGCTGGATGCACAGCCACATATTTATTCATCATTAAAAGAGAAGGGGCTATAGACCAGTGATGTGTGCTTTGTATGTATTACAAATGTGCACAGTATTATAAAGAATTATTTCATTAAGATGTACATTGAAAGGGGTAGAATAAGATGCTCAGTATTTTACAAAATAATATGTGTTTTGCATATATATATATATATGTGTAAGATGTTCCATTTCAATACACAGTCACACATTTTATGATTTGTATATTAAACGAGAACTAAATCCTATATTAGGACCAGGGGTGATTATGTTTAAGGAGGAAATACTTAATGAGTTTTAGGCTCCATTGCTGGCCCCTGTTCTAAATACCAAGCCGATCTAGTGTGCTGTGTGCTCCACTGCGATCCTCTTCACCGTCCTACTTCCTATTGAAACTCGGTGAGTTGGGCAAGCGCAGAAGCAGAATTCTGCTGAAAGTCCAACAGGAAGCAGGAAGTAATATTAATAGTAATATAATATTTAATATAATATTAATATTTTAGGGACAGTCATAAAAATGTAAAAAAAAAAAAGCTTGAATACTTTTGTTGCAGAATCTAAAAATGTATTTTTGCCAACTCGTTTGTTTATGTTCTGTTGAATACAATGTGATCTGAAATGATGCCACTATATACTAAATGTTTAAAGGGCACCTGTCCCCTCAAAATACTAATACTAAATTAGGTTGTACTAATGAAATAAACATTATGTAAATATATTTGTATTAAAAAATGTACCTTTATACAGCGTTTCTCTCTGTCATCTTCCCTGTCAGCCTGACTTTTCTTTCCCGAGTCAGAGGGACGGGGATAAATGATGACTGACATTATATCTCCTCCAATCACATCCCTGCTAGATCGTGATTTAAGGGAAAGAAAAGTCGGGCTGACAGGGAAGATGACAGAGAAACGCTGTATAAAGGTACATTTTTTAAAAATACGTTTATATTTACATAACTGTTTATTTCATTAGTACAAACTAAATTACGGTAGTATTAGAGTTTTCAGGTGACAGGTGCACTTTAATCACTGACATGTAGATAAGAGAAGTTCTCAGCACACATGTATTTGTTCTTTTCCTCTCCTTTCAAATAAAAATAAAATAGTGGAGAGAAAACCTAGCGATAAATATCGTCTATTTTCCCTTTAATATTGAAATGATTGCTGGGCTAAAGAAAAGAAAATCACTACTTTAGCTGAGAGGTCTCTCACGTAATTCTCCCGCTTTATTGCATTGTATTTATCTCTTTAAAATCTGACAATAAAATATTAGTGTTCGGGAGCTTGAACGGTGAAGTTTATTTTCAGTGTCAGACTTATTTTGTTCTCTCTGAAACTTGCTTATTGTACCTTGTGGCCAGCGTGGATAGGGACTGAGCTGTGACCTAAAATACAGAGCTGTCTCCAGAAAATACAGAGCTGTCTCCGGGAAATACAGAGCCGTCTCCGGGAAATACAGAGCCCTCTCCAGAAAGCTCAGTGTTTAATGTTGACCTGTCATTGGATCTGCATTGGTAGTAGAGCGTAGTCTGAGCCTAATGATAAAAGTAGTACTTACACAGTAACTTACCATAAGTACACATCACCCTTATTGGATTCTCCGGTCAGATCCCCCTGGTTTGTGATGCGAGTGATCTGCTTGGAGGATCAACAATAAACGCTTCCCCATGTCTCCAAACCAGAGCTGAATTTCAGTCAGGTTAAGTCAGGTTGCTGACCCTGCTTTGGGTCAAGTGACCCGGGGAGATTGGACAATGTTTCTATGAATCATTTACAAAACAGTAGCAAATGAGTGCAGTCAGTTTCCCATGTTCACAAGCTTATTGTACAAATCACATTTCCACCGTCTCAGATGTAGCTCAACCCAACAGGATCTACGTTTGGAGTTCCCTTCACTAGACGCTCTTGCAGACTTAGCTGGGAATGAGCTCCACTCTACTTCCTAAAGACTGCCCTTGTAGGGTTCACAGCAGCCACCCTATTGTGACATTACCTAGTACTTGCCTCTATTTGAGACACTTCAGAAAGGCTAGACTCCAACCCAAGGTTTCTTTAGTGCCTTATCTCACATAGCTTCTCTATTAGCATTACTAGCGCTTATATAACCTCTTCTCACATGAGAATGTCCCTATCTCCAGAACTTTCTTGATATTACACAGGGCTCTCTCTCAGGTTGTCCAAAATTAGAGCCCAAAGCACAGTAGTGTAGGGTATAAGCTTACAAGATCCACACACTAGTGTTTTTTCCCCAGTAAGAGGAGTGTCATTATTTCAAAATCTTGCCCGATACTAAAGCCTGTAAATAAAATGCTTTCTATTTATTGGCCACTTAGTAATTAGTTTAAGTGTTAAAATAACAGGTTTAGGTTTCCCGATTTTGCAGAACGGTCATCGCAATTGTAGAAAAAACAAGAAGCTCTTAGAGAAGAAACTTTCAGCTAATCCTAGCCCCTCCCCCTTAGTCGAGGGCTTAGCTCACTAACTGAGCATGCTCCCCCTCCTGAAACGAATAAAATTCACTTTTGTTTTCTTCAGAAAACTTAGTGCAAGACATCTCTGAGAGACTGAAACATTAGAGAAAAACAGCCTAAAGCAGCTCAGCATCAAACACTTCTTATCAATGGGGAACTATAGTCACATTACATCTTTACATATGCAGTATTATACCTTAACGAGAAGTGTTTCTCCCCAGTAGTTGTTTCATGTGATGCAGAATGATTGAGTAGGCAGCACTGATAAACTCCTGCACCAGGAAATGTGTGTGTGACGTGTACTGGCCAGTTTTCCATAAAAAGGTACCCTCCCCCGGACATTTTTGCCCTACTTACTCTGTCAGCTCTCAGGAAAACTAATTAAGGGAAACTAACGGCAATTATTATTTCTTCCCTAAATGTTTTTTTTAACTACAGTATTTGTGTCAGCAATTGGCATAGTATAAAGGAGTTTTATATGCATGTGTGCAGTTATATCAGCACAAATTACACAGAGGTAACAGGAGGAGGGGCTAGGTTTCACTGAGATCCTCTGCTCCAACTGCTTCTTTTTTCTTCAATTGCTTTGAATATTCTGTAAAATCAGTAAGCCTAAACCTGTCATTTTAACACTACTTTTACTTAGGTGGTCAATAAATAGAAAGCTTTTTTTTTTTTTGCATTTTTCATGTCACTTTAAGGAAGACCTAAACCACCAATATAAACCACATTCTACTAAAACTATACTCTTAGGCAAGATAAGACCCCTGTAAGAATACTTTGATAATTGCAAACATTATAGAAATCCAAGTTGAATTATGATTTTTAGGCTTCTGTCTTTACTGCTGCCATTTACTAAGCAACTGTGCCCCACCCATGATGATGTCTGCTTCATTATTGGATTGTAAATGGGTGGAGCTTTGCTTGAGCATGCTTATATGTGTCCTTTGCCCTGGACACAGGGAACAAGGTGGGACTAAAATTGCAAAATTGATTCTATGTATTGCTTGACCTGTAAAGACTGATATCTAGAGCTAGATGAGTTAAAATACCTGTTGGTCTCGGTAATTAGGCCATCCTCAGGCTAACCTATACAAATCCGATCTTTCCATTCCCTTTCGTGTCACTTTATTTCTTGAACGAGATGTTTATGGTCATGGTTGTCACAGAAACAGAAAGTAATAATGTGTCTGTATTCCCGGCATGACCACAGACAGCCCGAACTGTACTTGCTTGTAACGGGGAGAGCCAATCCTTCCATGAAATCATTTCCCCTCTCTTTTTTTCTCTGTTTTTATACCTAGCTTTCTTTGGCAAATACCTCAATGAGTATAATGGCTCCTACGTTCCTCCTGGATGGAAAGAGTGGGTCGGACTGATAAAAAATTCTCGTTTTTACAACTATACGCTCTGCCGTAATGGAGTGAAGGAGAAACACGGGTTTGACTACGCCAAGGTGAGTTCACGTCTGCTGTTTCACTTTAATCTGTTCTCCTTGACCAATTCAATTTTGTTTTAAGGGAACCATAAGCATCTACCAAAACGAAGTAGCATTCCCCCTGGAATTGATTTGTAGATAATGGCATTTTAAGAAATTATGCAGTTGGCCTTTTTGCTTGTGTGTTTGTAAATGGGAATGAAAGCTTGTTTTATCTAGGGGCAATTCTTTAAGGTGGAAGGGGTAAACTTGCAGATATGGGTTTAACTATCCAGTGCGGCGTCCTGCTCTCACTAGCAAGCTAAATGAATCTGCTCCTCTGCGAAATGCTTCAGTTCCCTTCACTTCCTGCTCATCCTCACTGAATTGAGCATGTGCAGAAGCTGTTTTATATTGGAAATTCCGCTTCTGCACATGCTCACCTCAGTGAGTTTGAGCAGGAAGTGAAGAGGATCACTGAGCTTTGCAGAACAGATTATTTTAGTTTGCCAGGGGGAGCAGGAGGCAGCACTGGAGAGGAGTATTCCACTCTGTATTTCCCCCGTCCCCCTAAAGAATCGCCCCCCAGATAAAATGAGCTTAAGTTGCCCTTTAATAACTTTATTTGGTTTTGCCTCATTTTTTAATTTTTTTTTTTTTTTGTAGGTTTGTTGGTTTGCAATCATCAGTTATCCACAGAATTCTTTTTCTTTACTTATATTCCTGCTCAGGCCCTGTACTATCAGTCTTCCAATCTCTTTTTTTTTTTTAGCTACTGGTTGCTACATTAATGGGTCCTAGCAACCTTAAGAGCATTAAAGGTAAACAAAAGCAAAAATGTTCTGAACATTAAGTTAATAAAAGCGACACAAGCAGCATAGGACTGATCAATGAATGATTGTGTCTGAAAGACAACAGGGTGTCTATTGTTTACACACCTGAAATAAAGGTAAATTAATTTCATAGTATTACAGTGGAGGAGATGAGAATGGTTAACAGAAGCAGAGAAAACAAAACCACAGTTACCCTTAAACTTAGGCAATTGTGTATTTGCTATGTACATCATTCGCAGGAATATAGTGAAGCTGTTTTGCACTGGTTAATTTAACTTCCCAGAGAAACAAGTCCTTGGTGAGCACAATGGTATTGATCGGCACTGGTTTACATTGCATGCAGCATGACCTAATGAAAATACAATGTGTCTGTGTAAAGTCATTGTTATTTTAGATCAGCTTCAGATTCGCCAATCCTTTGGGGAAGGGGGGTGTAGACCTGCATTTGTAAAGGGTTTTTTTTTTTCTTTTGTTTTGTGACAATAGTGGAAATTGACAAGAAAATAATTGATATTGATTTAATAACATCGCCCAAGAGCATTAAGTATTTTGAGATATACTCCTTGATTAAATCAGGGTCAAAGAACAGAGGTCACAGAGCTGTGTGGTGGCATCTACTCCTCCTTTCTAATGTTCATTGTGGATAAATAAGAGGATTATGTATTAACCTGAGTCAAATTAACAGCAGCAAAGAATAAAGGGCTGTATACAGCACTCTACGGAATTCATTTATTACCCACCCTGTACATGATACTGGTCTGTGGCAAAGACTTCACTGGTGTACAGCCAAGCAGGCAGTGCACTGGTGATGTCACTTTTAATGACGTAACTGGTGCACAGCCAATCAGGAGAAAGTAGGCAGTGCACTGGTGATCTCACTGGTACACAGCCAATCATTAGAAAGTAGGCAGTGCACTGGTGATGCCACTTTTAATGATGTCACTGGTGCACAGCCAATCAGGAGAAAGTAGGCAGTGCACTGGTGATGTCACTTTTAATGACTTCACTGGTGCACAGCCAATCAGGAGAAAGTAGGCAGTGCACTGGTGATGTCACTTTTAATGATGTCATTGATGCACAGCCAATCAGGAGAAAGTAGGCAGTGCACTGGTGATGTCACTTTTAATGACCTCACCGGTGCACAGCCAATCAGGAGAAAGTGAGTGGTTGCGCCAGTGAAATCATGAAAAATGTGAACACTGTCCCAGCTTGCTCCCCTTGCGGCTTGGGCGATATGATGGTGTTTAGTAATCTTTTTACATTTACTGTTGAATCTGGTTAATGCGGATTCACTAAACTCATCGTGGCTAAGAAACCAGTGATCAGAGTTGCCACATACATGAGTGTTCCTTTCTGTATATCAAAGTTTGTTATGCTTAAAATGTATGAGTCCACTGGAACATACGTACGGTAAAAACCTTTTGCATTTCAACTGGAGATGGACATCGCTTTGTGTTTTTTTTGTTTTTTTTTTTACTGTAGCAAAATATTGTTATAATTGCACATCTCTGACATCACTGCTGTATGAATATAATATCATGACTTAAGAACATGATAACAATTTTAATATATTCAATATTTAAAATATTCATATATTCAAGGAAACTGTAGCACTGAATTCGCTGTGCATCACCATTTTGATGACATCACTGCTGGGATAATACCCAGCATGCACAGCTGTCTTCATTGTTATGCTAATCCCTTGCTTTTATGTTGAGCTGGATGAATCTAACTGTACAGTTTTACACCACCATTTTGATGCCATGGGGAAGCTCACAACGCAGATTCTGTGGACTCATTTAAATTGTATCGGGGCAGCACTCCCTTTACTTTTCCCATTTTCTTGTTAACCTTGCCAAATCACAGTTTCATTCTGATTAAAGGATTACCTGACGGATCTGATCACTAACGACAGCATAAGCTTCTTTAAGACGTCCAAGAAAATGTATCCTCACCGGCCAGTTCTCATGGTCCTGAGTCACGCGGCTCCTCACGGTCCAGAAGACTCTGCACCCCAATATTCCCAGATGTTCCCCAATGCATCCCAACACATGTGAGTAATGTAACGTGATATCTGGCTAGCTTGTCGCAGTTATAGCTTTTAGGGAAAAAAATACTGCATTTCATAAAAAGTAACTGCAATACCAAATGCGTTCATAGTTAGTATACATCCAACCTGTACTTCCAAACATTCTAAATTGTGTCTGTAAAGTGAGATATTTAGTTATTTTTCATATAAAAACAACTGTGCTTTCTCGAGACACTCCTTGGTATCTAAAGTGAGGTCTGTTTAGCCTCTGTAGTAGAAATCAGAAACCTTCTAACACAATGTAATATTTTAATTATATCCAAGGTTGCCCTTTGCGTAGACCAATTACGTAGCAATTCATTTATTTATTCAAAGGGAAACCAGCATTTGTTTTGGGATGTCTACCTTTGTAGAATAAGAAGGGGAAGGGTCTTTCTATGTAATTGGCTTCCTAACACGACGTAATAGTTTATTGTCCTTTATGTAGACATTCAAGACCACCGTATTTAAATAGGACCCTCTTTATATTTTGCTTCTATCCAAGGTGGAACTGAATCCAAATATATAGGAGTTGGAATTAGCGACCCCCAAAGCAACTGGACTTGATACTTTGCATTATTAAATAGCAATTTATTTTAAACCATCACCACCTTATTATCTTTTGTTTCTGATTGAAACAGCAGCCAATGTCTGGAAGAGTTGACTGTAGAGGAATGAAAAGATACATTTATAAAATCTTCCAAATAGAGACCAGTTCCACAGTTTATTTAGGCAGCCGCCATCCACGCAATGTTAGAAATATATTCATTTTACCAATTTCAGTGGACTTGCCCATTATAGAAATGAAGAGTTCTGTTCGTTATTAGTAAAATTAGACGACGCAATGCTGTATTCCCGTAATTATGCATTGATTGTCTTTTTTCTTTTTTTGGTTTCCTTTAAATTGCATCCAGGATTCAAATGAAAAAAATAAAATTGCTATTAAATGATGACAAACTCTCTTCTCGTTCTCGTATTTCTTTTTTTTCGTTGGGTGTTACTTAACCTTGGCGGAGAGGGACCCAGAAGCTTATTATATAAGGGGAATATTTGTAGTTATTTTTATGGGGATTAATGATTTCCTGTCAAATTAATCACAGTAGAATCCTCTGGGTAATTCTCCGAGAAAACAGCCACGATTATTTGGATGCAATTTCAAGATTCTGCTCTTTGAGTGGTTTTTATTGCCGAAAGGAAATGATGAATTTCTACTTGAATTAATTTTCCTCTAAGGAAGTCTCTTGTAACTATGACAGGTCAGGCAGATCTACTGCACAGCCATCTTGATTTAAAATCCCATAATTCCCGGGAAAGGGTATTATTACAAACAATGGACAGTCTTATTTCACATCTTGTTAGTGCAATTTTTAAGGGGAAAGCTGACTTTTTTTTTTCTGTTTATTTTACGCCGGAACGTATTTCTCAAATTTTTTTTTTTCTTCACACTAGCGTACGATGCGCTGCGCATCCTACACTAGGGGGAATCTAGCCTAAAGCCCAATGTTTAAAGCTAAACAAGTAAATATTTTACTTTTATAGACACAATTTAGAAAATTTGGAAGCACGGATTGAATATAAAGTAACTGTAAATGCGTGTTTTATTGTTTGGCGTTACCGCCCTTTTCAGTATCAGAATTTACCCAAACTCAGTAAATTAATCTTTCATTTGCAGAAAGGGGCAAACCTTGAAGCCCCACTGAGCAGTAATGTTCATGCCATTTTTACAAGAGCGCTTAATGAATTGTTTATTTAAAGTGAAAAAACGTATGTCCGCTGCAATGTAACGCTCTCCTGGCACTAAAAGAAAAAGAATCAATAAAGGAAAGGGACTAAAAAGAAACTAATTGTCCATCACTGCTGGAAAGAAACTGGGTAGCGTAATACTCGCTGTAGGTGGGTATTCCAATAGGTTCTTTGCCCACTCCAATCTTCTGTAATTATCATCATAACAAAGTAAAGCATATCTATAAATCCTTATATCTGCCGGAAGAAATGAATGTATAGTATTATATAGTATTTATTTATATAGCGATGACATCTTACACAGCGCTTTACAGAGATTCATCATTCACTTCAGTCTCTGCCCCGTAAAGCTTACCTTCTAGTCCAGCGGTGGACAACCTATTGCATGTGTGCCAGGGAGGGCACGCTCACCGTCACCACCGCTGGTATTCCTGATTCCCCTATCAAGCGAGCGGTCTTTCAGTGCAGGCCGCGGACCTGACCTGACAGTTTTCAGATTAGATCTGGAGCCTACACTGAAAGACCTCTCACTCGCTGGGGAGCGCTTCTATCCCGACGCAGGTGCGATGATGTCACTCTTCAGAGCCTGCACTTCGGGTGAAGGAGCTGGTGAGCGAAGTCACCTTTTCAGCACTCTGTGCCAAAAAGGTTCACCATCACTGATCCTATACATAAATGAGCATTGTTGTGAAACCCTCCCATTAGCGACTAAGGATTGTTTCAAGTGATTGTCGCTGCATATATTACTCGTGTATATTTGTTCTGGTACATGTCCTGACATCTGGATCATAATAAAGAGATAGAGAATCTTCGGTCCTGTTTTTGTACATTGCATAAGTAACTTTGACCTTCACGAGTCAAGGTGAATGTTCCATTCAGGATTATTGTGTTCCTTTTTTTGTGGGGATTAATCTATACTATTTCACAGTGATGATGATGATCAGAATTAAATTGGTGGCCTGTCTTGCTTTAGCAGGCTGGTAATAAAATATTTACCATGGAAAATCACAAGCTGAAAGAGATATGTAACTTTCCTTCTCTAAACATCTGTCTCTTATTGAAAATTGCTTGTGCTACAAATAAGGAATATAATGTACTTTGACATTGCAGTAGGAAAAACTGAGCCAGGCCCAGTCAGTTATAGAAACCAGATTTCTTACAAGCGTGAAGTTGCCCTTTCCCCATTTAAAGCGTTATGACATAGCTCATGTGTGTTCCGCTCAAACCTTTTGATTTAAATCTTGGTTACTTTCCTGCGGTTTCTCTAGTCTAAGGAGGAGTTATAATAGCTGCTTCTCCATCTGGTTTGCTCTAATTGCTCCTACCTTGTGATGAACACCTTTACAGGTTCCTTTGTTCATATATATGCAGAAGACCAGGTTTGGAATAACGAAGCCCTTTAATATCAGAATTTCCCGGTTTGTCACAGTCCCATTATTAACGTGCTATAAAATGCTAGGGTGTAGTCATTGTCTGAAGATGAAAGTAAAAAAATGGTTTGATTTCAAGGTGTGGAAAGACTTATTTTACTGTTAGGAAAAAAGTATTTCATGGAATTGTTTCGAGCAAAATCTTCTTCAGAAAGGTTTGTATAGTTTCTAAGAAGATCATAACATTAAAATAAGTGGCATTTAAATCAATAAGAGTATCTGGTATCATGTTAATTCAGTCTTGGTTGGCCACTTAAGGTTCAGAGAGAGTTGTTGTTTTTATTCAATGTTAAAGCAGACAGCCCAAGTGTTAAATATTTTTTGGATTTTGGTTGAACTTGAAAGACCAGGGTCTTGGATCATCAGAAAGACTTCCAATGAAACAGATGAAAAGCAGAGGCTTTGGGGTGAATGTGGGCAGTTTTAGTTTAACAACAACCAGTTTGGACAGATGCTAACTAAAGCTGAGTATTAAAGCAAAGATCCTCATAAGGATCTTTGGCCAAAAATGGCATATCTGCTCAGTTGGCCAATTGTCAATACTGATGGTTCGCTCTTTGGGGTAGTGGTATACGCGGTCTGACAAAGACTGCCTAAATGAAATGCGGTAGGCAGTCTGGATTTACAAGTAAACAAAATCAACAGGAGTGAATTTTTATTGATCAGGAAAGCTGTTTTACCCAGCATACATTGGATGATGCCAAAACCAAGAGACAAAGCGTCCCATGTTTACCTAACTACGGGATTTCGGTCCAGTGTTTGCTAATTATATGGCTTACTAACATACTCAAGGACCAAGTAGCACGTGGACTTAGGGTTTACATTTCTGTAGTAATGCTTTTTACTTATTCATCTCTAGATGAGAAGCCTATTATTGATCTCTATTTCAAACATGAACTTTAACCAGCATTTGGTTTGTTTGGCAAGAGTTTTTCTAATTTATCATTGCAATTATCTGTTGCTTAACAAGCAAATAATCCGTAGCACCGGTGTCTGCTGGAAAACGGAATGTTTTGTTCATATTAATCATATTGATGAAACACATCCTGTTCCTTATCTTGTTTCTTTCCCAGTACCCCCAGTTATAACTATGCCCCAAACCCAGACAAGCACTGGATTATGAGGTACACAGGACCTATGAAACCCATCCATATGGAATTCACCAATATGCTACAAAGGAGGCGTCTCCAAACACTGATGTCTGTGGACAATTCAATGGAAAAGGTATGTGAGAGAAGTCCATCCAACAACTGTCCCTTTAATTCTTAAATACAAGTGTAGTAAATATATAGTGTTGTCTTCTGCAATGTAAATGTAAAGACACTTGATAGGTCATTAATCCAAAGCAACCATTCAGATATTCTAACCCATTATTTTAACTTTAATAAACAGTGAAATCCACCTGGCCCTTAACTGCCATGGGTTATATAATCAAGGCAAGGGTTGTCTGTCACATGTTCTAGATGTTCTT
>WMED01006445.1:0-18471 GCA_019650415.1 Pipa parva
TTGCTGCCTCAGCTGGCAGCACTAAACAGGAGAAGGAACGCAGAAGCGCTGATCACATGCCCTCCCAGGTTCCTATTGGCTCCTTTGACCGATCAGGTGACAGGAGCCCTCCCCAAACCACGGAGGGAGTCAGCCAGGACGCCCTGTGTGTTGGATCAAGTGGGGGGCCGCAAACTATTGTCTCGAGGGCCGCAGTTGGCCCCCGGGCCACGAGTTTGAGACCCCTGGCATAAACTACATATGATTAAAGATTAGCAATTCAACAGGTGCGCACACATCATACATTCCAACATTGCCTTTTAAAGAGGAATACTCTTGAAAAATACCTAATGTGGGTCTGAACAGATTTAAAATAAAGCCTTGTACACTGCATTTTAATATTCTCCCCCTTTAAAGAGAGACGGTGGCATGTATAATCTGGGCAGTTTATTTTACAGATGTAATGAGGCAGAAATCCTAAACGGCTGCTGGAAAAAGATTTCATCCCTTAGAAACTAAATACTTAAAAATATGCTTACCATAACATCCCTTTAACCAGGTGAAACGGAGTACTGGATTGTAGCTATGTATCTAAATCCTCATTGTCCTGCAGGATGCATGGCCTCTAGTACCTTGTTAAAGGGATGATTTAGTTGGCATATTTATTGTGCTAATGAAGCTCTTTGCTGTAGATAACCATGTGTTATACTGATATCACTTTACTTTAGCCATATAATGGGGGTTATTCACTAAAGTCCGAACTGTTGTGTACTGTATAGGTGCGAATTCGCCAGATAAAGGCAGTCGAAATTGGCTGCTATTATCGTAGTCGCATCTTTATAATGAGAATGTTGTCGCAGTTGCGATTTTATTATGGGAAAATTGTTGCAATCTTAACATTAAAAAATTGTTGCGACTTTACAATGGGGAAATTGTAGCAGATTTACTATGGGAATCCGCTGTTTGTGAATTTGACAGTAGAATTCGCACCTTAGTGAATAATTCCCATAGTCTCTATATTTTATAGTTTCACTTTGATAAAAGAATGAACTAGTAACATTATAAATATAAAATCAATGTCTATGAAATGTATGCATCATTTAATTTACAAAGCTCCACAAATTTACGTAGCGCAGTACAGTTCAGCAATACAAATATAATACAGACATGGGAAAAGTTCATTACACATTACAAGGATATTATCTCAAGGATATAACACTTTAAGTGCCAGGTTGTAGTTGACACAAGAGGTTGGAGGTCCCTGCCCTATAGAGCTTACAATCTAAATACCTGGTAAGCATTGCCGATAAAACATTAGTTTAGTTGTACACTGCATAACTGGACAGAAAAACATTGCAGTCTATAGTATGCATCAGAGTGTATAAATAACCAGCCCTGCTGCGTGGGTGAGTGGGGGATAGTTAATGTTTGCTAAATGGATACTTTAAATGCTTTAAATTGAAAATATAGCACTGTTCACAGACCAAGAGATGATCAAATAGGGTTGCACAATGTATGATAATTTGGTGATCTGTGTTGAAGATAAAATGTGTTTGACAGTTATAACTGATTTCCTAGTCAACCAGTTTTTTTCCCCAGTCTCTAAGACAAGCAAGTGCATGGATGCTGTTCCAAGAAATATGTCTAACTCCAAATGCAACTTCACAGGCATCATCCGTTCTAAATACTTCTGGGCTGGTGCACCTTTAAGCTGGTACAATAAACTCTATGCGTAGGGAAATTTACTTCTAGCCTTCTCAGCCTTAATTCCCCATTAATTCAGGAATGGAAGAAAATGCATTGTATTAGTTCATGCAGTTAAAACATGATCATATAAAAAATACCTACCATTGGCAAGGAATGGGACCTTGTTTCCATATGGATCTCCAATAGGTATGTTGCAGGTAACACCAAACATGTTATTCGGTAGCTGACTTTTAATCATGGGATGAGGAAAGAGTGGAGATGTAACAGACCATTCGTCATTGACAATACACACTGGGTTTCCATTAAGGCCTATAAACATAAAATCATAAAAGCGAATAGTTATCAACACATTATTTAGTATTGAAGATTTGCAAAATTAACTTGCTGCAAATTGTTCTTAATAAGGGCAAAATTTATTAAAATTGAAAATATCGATATCACAATATTTTCGCGATATCGATATGACCGATATTGGCTGAATTTTACCGATATCGCGATTTGCCGATACCAATATTGCAATATCGATATTGCGAAAATATCGTGATATCTAATTCTAACGATATTATGGATTTTTCCATAGACATGAACAGGCTAGCAGATTTTGATCTAATTTTGATATCGCGATATCGGTAATACGATATTGAAAAACAGCTGATATCGCGATATTGATATTTTAGATTTTAATAAATTTCGCCCTATTAGGGTGAAATTTATAAAACTCTGAAAAGCCGTTTTCCTCCTCCGAGTTTAATAACTCGGGAGAAGGTTTTGAAGTTTCTTGGGGTAAGTATTGCGAGATTTCCTGCGAGCGATACTTGCCGTGACGAAATTTTTTTTATTGAATATATCCATGGAAAGGTAACCGTATTTTATGGCTACAAGTGAATGCACAACTATTTTGCTGATGCGACTCAAATTGTAACAAATTGAATTTGACAGTTGAATTCTTCCTTTAGTCAATGAGGCTCTTAGAGATAAGATGAACCGGAACTGCTAACAGGGTTTACTGAGTAGGGGGTCCTAGATAGCTCAGATCCCAAAAGGAGTCCAGCCAGATAGTCAACAGGGGATTCCTACTTGTGCAAATTCAACCACCACTTGATTCATTTTCATTTAGAAATAGACCATCAAAATTGATAGTCATGCAAAAAATGTGAAGCTGTGATGAAAACACTGCAAAATGTGCCAATTGTGATGGATCAGTATTTATCTGCATTGACTTTAACTGATATACATTTTTCATTAGTTCTCTATAAATCAATTAAAGTGGACCTGTCACCTCAAAACTAATACTAATTTAGGTTGTACTAATGAAATAAATGTTTTTGTAAATATATATGTATTTAAAAAATGTACCTTTACACAGCCTGGAAACAAAAAGTATTTAAGACTAAATACAATAAAACAGCGCTATTAAAAATAAATCTAAAAAGTCCAAAGAAAAACTTCAATAAATGCAGCTTCTTCTTAAAACCTCTGTGTTGCTTGTCACACTGTGCTTGCAATTTCAAAAGACAAAATCTCTGTGGAAGAAGGGCAAAGGGATCACACTAAGTGCATTAACTTAAATTATACATGTTAGATGCCCAGAAACCAGAAACCAAAAAGCTGAATTTAAAGGGCTAAATGTGCAAATAAGGTGCAACAGAATAAAGAGCACTGCAAACTCAATCCAGGTGCAGCGGTGATTCAAACAATAAATAGCTGCTTACCAAAAAGCAGTAAAGTGAAAAACATTCAAAACAGTGATATGAATCTCCAAAAACGATTGACTCCCAGATGGATCAATATAAGGCAAGGATCAAAGGACAATCAACATGGACCGCGAGAAACATCACTCATAAGGAAAATGAGAGCCTCATAGTGTGAATCCATTTTGAACAATTTATTGAATAAAGATCAAAATATACTCACAAACGGAGCTTGAAAAGAAAGCATGTAGCAATTTGTATCTGTAAGGTTCTACATGTTTCACCGCCAGTGCCGGCAGCTTCCTCAGGTACCGGTGAATTGCCAATGTGATAGCTGTACAAGGTCTGCAGTCTGCTTAAATTACTGAGCGTGTGAGTTAGACAGGAAGCCGAATTACGTATATCCGGTGATTTAAATGGAAAGCATATGCGTTTCAACTAGAAGGGGTAATACTCTCTTGCTGAAAGTTGAGTGACGCACATCCGTTATGCTTGTGGAGAGCATATGTGTCTCAATGGTAACACTATATACCGTATGTTTCAATGGTAACACAATTTTTACAGCGTTTCTCTCTGTCATCTTCCCTGTCAGCCTGACCTTTCTTTCCTGAGTGTTAGGTGGGCGGGGCTAAATGATTGACATTATAGCTCCTCCATTCAGATTCCTGCTAGATTGTGTTTTAAGGGATCTGATTGGAGGAGCTATAATGTCACTCATCATTTAGCCCCGCCCAACCCGACTCAAGAAAGAAAAGTCAGGCTGACAGGGAAGATGACAGAGAGAAACAATGCATAAAGGTACATTTTTTAAATTACATATAAATTTACAAAAATGTTTATTTCATTAGTACAACCTAAATTAGTATTAGTGTATTGAGGTGACAGGTGCACTTTAAATTGAAAAGTTCAACAAATAGAAAAATGAGTGTTGAAAGGCATTGAAAAACAGTGAAATGAATCAAACAGGACAGAATTACCTTTATATATACTGTATATATATATATATATATATATATATATATACTGTATATATATATATATATATATATATATACAGTATATCCCTATGTGTATACAAGTAAGTACTATAGAAAATGAACACTGGATTTAATGATTGGAATACTGAAAGCAGATGCTTGCTACTATGTTTCCTTTATTGTTAAAGTTCCCTGTTGGCTATTTATCTAAATGATAGGAATAAAAGTTAATGAAATACCCTGAATGTGGGTCACACGATGCGGGTGAGGATTATGCCTTGAAAAGAATGAATTCTGGCTGAAGTGGCCAAATCGGGTGTTGCTTTTGGTCATGGGTCTCATGGCATCATCACTAAAGCGCAGAGGAGTGTTCTGTGCCAGGTTTTCCAGTTTGGCGGCCAGTTCAGCGACATCATTGCATTTCAGTGTAGGGGAGCTTGGATTCTTTACCTGCTCCATTGTCTAGTGAACGGTATTCTTAACTCTGCAGAATAGCAAAGAAAAAAAAGCAAGACCAATAGCATAACATGTAGCTCCATACTTCTGGCCAAAATTATTGTGTGCTTTATTACACTTTGCAACAGCTTTACAAACTTATCAGATAATCATATAGTAAACCACAGCATTGACTTGGTTTCTGGCTAACCCCCACACCCCCACATCAGTTATTTGGGAAAGCCTGAGACCCTGCATTATTCATAGTCCATGCCTATACATAATATATCAGCATTTTTACAGATTTTGGCAAATCAAACTAACAGACTATTTAGTAGCTTTCTAATATACTGTATATATATATATATATATATATATATATATATATATATATATATATATATACACCATCATAAGTTAGGGTAGAGTGGTCATGTTAGTCCACAGATGCCAAGAAAAATGAGTATTGCAATATTTGGTGATACCTTTTTTATTAGACTAACAGTTTTATTTTAAATAAACAAGCTTTTAAGAGGTTTGTACTCCCTTCAGTAGGTTACAAACAATACTAGGTATAGGCAAGAGGGTATTAATAGTGAGATAAGGGACTATTGAAAGCAGTCGTAAATATACTTGTCATGAGGGGGGATGGTGGTAGAATTCCTTGGTACAAAGAAACTCATGGTTTAAAAGCAAATATAAATAAAGGCATAATTTTTCATAATATAAAGGTATGATAGTGAGATTGAGAAACAGGTAAAAAAAATACTCACAAAAACAAATTATTGCAGCATAAAGCAATCAGGTGTTGTAAATACTGCTAGGAATGGATTGAAGTTGACTGTGGGAGGGGGGGAGGGCGGATTTATGGCTCGTGAGCAGCCAGATGTGCCACTTTTGATGGTTGCATCTGGCTCACAGACTGTAATGAGCGGTGCTTGCATACGTGCACTGTAAGCTGAATGCCGGCAGGCACTGTAGAGACATAGTGACATCTCAGTGCTTCTGGGATGCTAGCCAATCCGGAGCCGCTGACATCACGTATGATGTCAGCGGCGGCAAATTAAAAAGGGGCTGAGCAACTGCTGCACTGGAATGTTTCATTCATCTAATTCTATGAACAATGTCAGTTACCATAAATATCATGGATTCCAGATATTCCCACATCAAGAGAATGTAACAGAATCGTTCACAGTTTTTTCCCAGCTGTTGCACCCAGTCGCATTGGTTTGAGCTCTAACCTATTTATGAATCTGACATTAGCACACACAGGTTATCGTGTTCTCATCAGTTATTTGACTATGTAATAAAACCAGATCTGTGGATTAGGGGGGAAGTTTAGTTACCAGGAAGGTTGCCAGATTGCGTACAGATCTGATTGTTTGGTCATTAAGTTGAATAACTAGACTTGCACGCTTTTGCCCGGCTTTTGTTGAAATGGAAACATTTGCTGCATTTTCGTCTGTAACTAAGAATCAATTATGCTAATAGCCACCTTTCACTCTCTCCACAAGATTGTCTCTTTTTCGCTATAGCAACATTTTATGAGTCAGAACATACTTGATGGCAGTTGCAGAGAGGTTCACAATTAGCCAGTAGGGTTGTCTGGAATGTAGATATTTATTTAAATCCCTAAATACTAGTTATTTTCATTGGTGAATGACAGATGGGTTAAATCTATCTAGTGTCTGCCTTCCCCCTTAGAAACTGTTTTCCATGAGAACTGCCTTGAATAGCTGGTATGAATAAGTTGTTTCTAGACTCCCGACATTGTAAACTAATGAATAAACACTGTATATAAGCCCATAGGAATCCATTACGTACAAATAAACAGAGTAAGGTCAGAGTCGCACAGGGGAGGTTATTGATCAAATTGAGAATTCGACTGTCAAAGTGAATTCTCATTATTTTGGGTGTGTATGGCCAGATTATCCACTCGTTATTCACTAAACAGAAGATTCCCATATCAAATTCGTGACCAAGTCAATATTCTCATAGCGAATTCGTGTCTGTGTCAGTAGCCATCTATTGTGTAGTGTGCGAGTGTGGGTAGCTGGCAAATTCAGACCTTAAACATGACACCCCCCTGCACCAGTAGAGGTGCTGTGAGTTATAGTTTTGTAAGTGCCCAGGGGTGCTGTGAGTGACTTTTCTACTAGCTGCTTCAAGTGATCCAGTTACAGTTCAGCTGTTCCAGGTTGCCACCAGTGGTTCCAAGTGAGTCATCCAGCTGTCACCAGGGGAGTTTTCCTGAGGGCTGCAACCTGGGAGGTGCCAGCCACAAAGGCCATACCCTCTTGTGGGGGTTAAGGGTGAAGACCTTGCCCTCCTTAGACTCCGCGCCTCAGTGTTAACCAGAGTCAACTCCTACAGTGGTACAGAGGATCCACACTTTCATTTAAGCCACGTTATTCCTATTATTCTCACTCCCTGTTTGCTACAGATCTGCACAGTACACCTTAGTTCTTCCAGAAGGTGTACCACCTTATCCTGTATCCTTCATGTATCCTTCACGTTTAGTACGCCTTAGCTCTTCTAGAGGAGTAATGGGTTCTGGGTTCGCTATAGTGCCTTTAGTGGTGACCCAGTTCCTGTGGTAACCCCTTTTGTGTTCCATTATACTCTTGACACCATTCTTGTTATAGTAGACCTGTCAAGGTCTGCTTCGATGCCCGACTTGAATTTAAAGTCGGATTGGGCGGGGCTAAAAGGATGACTGACATTAAAGTTTCTCCAATCAGATCCCTTAAATCACAATCTTGCAGGGATCTGATTGTCAATCGTCAAGTCGGTCATTGCAAAAGAAGCAGAGAGTTTGCTTTACTACAGTCTATTGCAACTGTCTTTAGCTGGCGAATTTACACCTTGACACAACAATTCTGACTTTAGCCAATAACCCCCTCTTAGTTACTATAGACTCAATCCATGCTCTAAGAGGGTTATTATTCTAAAGTCCAAAGTGTTGTATCAAGGTGTGAATTTGCAAGCTAAAGACAGTAGCAATGGACTGTGAGAATATTGTCACAGTCACAACTTTAAGTATTGTCGTAGTCACAACTTTACAATGGGGAAATATTATCACGGTCGCGGATTTGCTGTGGGAATCCGCTGTTTGAGAATCGGACAGTCCAATTCTCACTTTATCAATAACCCCCTAAATTGTTTCTATAAATGATTATATTACGCTTTTAGAATTCAGTCGCAATTTGTATTATCTGAAAAAAAAAACACACAAAGACAAAGGAACTGAGTGAGGCTGTGTAGCAACATGGCTGCTAACGCTAAAAACTTAAAGAAAGCAATAATAATCATAAATTGAACTTAAAAACTACGATTTTTTTTTCTTCTTTGTACAAGTGCTGTATTTAAATAACTGCCAGACCAATGCCAATGAGAATTATTGTTACTGTTCTGGTTTGACTGACTTTTCACCTGGCACGCGTGTACCCCACTGCATTGGATATAAATCCCACATTCAAGTCATTTTAAATAATGTAACAGAAAAAAAAACTGAAATGTTGAAACTGGGGGGGTAATTAATGAGAAAGAATAAAGAACAATCAAACAACGTAGTCTTCTTTAAGACATTCAAATCAAAGCCTCTCAAAAAAAGGGGAATGTTAATGATTTCTAAATCATTTGGTCATTTAGTTACTAAATGACCAAATAACTTAGAAAGTCAGATGCCAACTAGAACATTGTTATATACTGTATTGTATATATTGTTACCAACAACTTTATGATCCAATAAATGACTTTCTCTTACTGTATAATAAGTTTCCACAGCAACAGAAAGAGGATGGGGTGTTTAGGCACAGATGATGACAATGATACATACCAAAATGGCCAACTTATTACTTTCTAATGATGGTACATAAATCCTTGTGCAAACCTTCCAGGAGACTAATATTTTTAATATATACACAGTATATGTTCTGTGGAGAAGACATTACATACATATATAATAGCATTACCTAGAATGTATTTAAGGACTTAGTAAAATTAAAATTAATGGAAGGAAATGGGTTGCCGGGCAACTTGTCATTTAAGGAAACTTTTTTACACAAAAATAAGCAGGATAGTGGTGCCAGGATAAAGTTTACCACTACTTACTCAACATGCACTGGAGCAGTAATTGATATTAAATGGAAACATTGGCACACTGCGACAATCCATGGTAAATTACCTCTGATGTTTTCTGTTCCTTCACAGATGTCACACTATAAGAGACAATCTGTCTTAGTCACTATAGAGAGTGGAGAAATAAACCAAAGACACGGCAGTTATGGCATGTTTTTCTCTGGCATGCTGGCAGAGGAGAGAGGAAGCCATGAAGATGGTCAAGCTGACTGTTAGAATTAACTGGCACTGTGGAGCTACAGTAATGAAAGACAGTCTCCCATTGGTTGCTATGGATTACTGTAGCACAATAAAGATGGTCCCTGACAATGAATTTCACTACAATGATACATTGTTTCATTGTGGTGTGTATGAGCACCAATTGTTTTGCATATCTGTCTGTAAGCCATTTTCTAATTGGCAGGGCTAGAAACCTTTGGATTAACCAGAGCATTTCAATGTTCACACGACTAGACCAGACTATCAATTTCACATGACCAGCAGGTTAAAGCCAACTACGAAAGAGTCAGCATTTATACTAAATCATTGTTCAGGTGTCCAGTTTGTCTTCTTCACTTCTTTATAGTTTCATACAATTTCTAAATTTCAGTAGGTTCAGATCACCATACTCAGGTTAGACAGAGAAAATATATTAATGTGAGGTAAGCGGAGAAAAACAAATGGAAGTAGTAGCATGTACTTATGTACTCGTTCCATTATGCAGCAATGATTGACTAAAAACAATAAATTAAATCAGTGATCTCTGGCAACATGTTTCTAATTGCTGAGTAGAACGATGTGAATGGTAAATGTAATCTTGTATAAATAGTTCCTTACTCATCACTTTCAAACCAACACAATAGTTGCTTTATGCTTTTATTTCCTTAGGGTAAGAACAATGGACTATGCTCTAGTAGTGCGGAGTTAAGCATTCATTTTGTGTTAAGACGTATAGCAAATAATAACTGCACACGGAGGGAATTAGCTGACGTATGTTCCATTGTTTCTTCATGGAATGAAACATACACCACAATTAACTAAAGAATAAAAGTTGCAATAGAAACCATCCAGTTTTTATAATAATAGTAGTAATCTTACTAAATGTATATATTTCATATATATAAAATTTGTTCTTGAATGTATATATTTGTATCATATACAGACACATAAATCTGTGTGCCTTGGAAATGTAGACAGTGTTGTACTGTATTCTGATGTCTGAGGGACTTATTCATGAAAGACTGAATTGACCTGTTAAATTCACTTTGCTACAATTCGATTCGCTATGACAAAATAGTTGCCAAATCACTTCTCTTTATTCATAAAACTGCAGATGGATTTGTCGAACAAGCAGACAGTAACTGACACTTTCGGATGCATAGTGTGGCGTAGTCAGTCGAATAGAAGTAGGATGCGAAGTCATGTGAATTCCCCCAGTGAAGCGCACACCAGAACCCTGTCATCAACCCCCCCATCCCCTTCCCCAGTTTGGAACTCTGATTCAACAAAGGGAAACTGGTGAATTTGAGCAGTACAACTGTCCAAATTCCCTCTGAGAGACTCTGATGCTTGCTGAATAACTGAAGTACCTGCACACGTAAAGTGTTGTGATCTGCTCCATAAGTTCATGCAGGGTTGGTTCAAGAGCTGGGCGATGTGGGCAACTGCCCAGGGCACCATCTATTTGATGGGCACTGTTGCCCACACGTATCTCCTCCGGCATTCCACTTACCTCATTGTGGAGCCGAGCTCAGAGGAGGAGCGTCGCTGGAACGCTGGAGGAGATGAGTTGGAGATGCCAGGCGGGTGTGCGCCCGGGGGTTGTGTGCATGCCAGGGAGGGTGGAGGGGTGGTTCGGCCAGGGCGCCCATAGAGCCGGAACCGCCCCTGAGTCCCTGACTACTGTAAACATCCAAATTAGTTGCATATTTGCCACATTGCAGAGTTTGTTGAACAACCAAATATGGGGAAGTAGTGAATAAATGTGAGGTCACACCTTTACGCAACTATTCATACTTTCATGAATAAGGCTCTTAAATGTTCAGACGATTGATTACATCACAAGAGCAATATGGCCCTAATTACATCAGTGCTGGTTAATAAGTCCCCACATGCACTTATCAGAATGACCAAGACAGGATGCATCAGCACACATGTCAAAAATATCAACATGTAAATAATTTAAGTGGGAGGAGCTTCACAATGGCTCCTCTACCATCCTAAGCCAGTGATGGCTAACCTTTCGAGTGCGGCATGTCAGTATTCTGTCGCAGTCGCGATTTTATGATAGGAATATTTTCGTGGGTTTATAACAGGAAACTATTGCAGTTTTACAATGGGGGGGGAAGTATCGCAGTCTTGTTATGGGAAAAATAGTAGCCATGCCATCACTGTCCTAAGCGCTTTGAAGTTTTCCTCCATGCAGAGAAATGACAGCACAGTTCAAGCTGTGACTGCAATGTTTCAACTTACTAGAAGGTATTTTTTTATGTCTTTTTTTTATTTGACCTTTAGTTCTCCTTTAATCTCAAGTTTATTATGTGAGCCCCTTGGGACTGCCTCTATCACTTAGCCCTAGTCACAGGCCTGTCAATCATATCTATTGCAATAACACAGATGTTCAAGTTAATTAAGAAGATTGACAACTCACAGATCTTTGCTTCACAAATGTAATTCATAAATATTTAATAACCCAAACCCACATTGTGTATGCGATGAGATTAAAGTGAAAACCTGTTAGGTCTATATTATATTCAGCCAGCATTGGCTGTTAGTCTACACCTACAACATATTTATTTACAGATAGTTTTGTCATGATTTTATGTCTGTATAATTTCAGAATCTCAAGCCACTGGGTAGACTAGCATTCCTTTCATTGGACCTTGTAGAGAGAAAAACAGAGAGAAAAGAATTGTGTATAGCTAGCTTTGTCAGTGGTTCTCAACCTGGGGGTCGAACGACCTTTCCACGGGGGTCGAGAACCGCCGCTGAGCCCGGAAGCTCCCGCAGGACCCTTCTTATAAGGGTTCCTGCGAGGTGACATCGGCCCAAAAGGTCACCACGTAATGCGCATATGTGATGACGTTTCGCCCGAACATCACCACGTAATGCGCGTACATGATGACGTTCGGACGAAACGTCAGCGCCTGGAGTAGCGGTTCTCAAAAGGTTGAGAACCGTTGAGCTATATCATTAATAGTTTATTATAGAAACAGATTATTGTTTAAATATTCTATACGCATTGGTAAACAATAATAGGTTAATAAAAATCGTTTTAAACAGAGCCAAATAGACAGTCAGACAATGTAACTTGTTACTTAGCTACATGTACAGTAGATTCTTGAAGAATGTGTACAGTGGTACCTCGAGATACAAACAGCTTGGCATGCGAATTCCTTAAGATACGAGTTGTGGTTCGGACCGTTTTCCTGTTTGAGATACGAGCTGATATTTGAGATACGAACTGTTGGGGCCGGAAAGGATTCATTTCATATGTATTATTTTAAAAAGGGATAATTGGTTTGAGATACGAACTGTCTTGAGTTATAATCTCGGTCACGGAACAAATTAAATTCGTATCTCAAGGTACCACTGTATTTAGAAATCATAGCAACAGCAGCTCCAAAATTTGAAAATGTCTCAAATTCATTTATAATATATATATATATATATATATATATATATATATATATATATATATATATCCAATCTATACTTCCAAAAAACAAATCTAAATTGTGTAAAGAAAGTATGATATTTAGATATTTAGCTTTAAAATCAGGATACAGGGCACACTTCTTGCACATGCATTATGTAAAACACTATAGAAAACAGTGGGACTGGGTCAGGTCTGCTTAATAACATGACTACTATCAGTAGAGATAAAAACACACAGAAAGCAACAAAATTCATAAATTCAACTTCAAATTCAATATTGTTACAAATGCTGTATTTGAGCTGCTGCCATGTAAACTCAAATGGGAAATTAGATTTGTTGATGTTACTGGTCCTTTAATGTCAAACCATTATATCTATACTGGTATTTTGCTTGCTGTAACTTTTGCTGCA
Organism: Pipa parva; assembly: GCA_019650415.1. Lineage (NCBI taxonomy): Eukaryota > Metazoa > Chordata > Amphibia > Anura > Pipidae > Pipa > Pipa parva. The sequence continues at coordinate 12,977 of WMED01006445.1, forward strand.
AATACACCTTAGTCCAGCGATGGCGAACCTATAGCACATGTCAGAGAGGGCAGGCGCACTGTCGCCATCACTGCTATTCCTGACTCCCCCAGTGAGTGAGCACTCCTTCATTTCAGGCTCCAGACCCAACCTGACAGTTTTAAGGTGGGATCCATGGCCTACACTAAAAGACTGCTCGCTTTCTAGGGAGCGCTCCTCTCCCGATGCAGGCACGATGACGTTACTCATCAACGCCTGCACTTCGGGGGGAAGGCGCTGGTGAGTGATGTCACCTTTACGGCACTCGCCATCCCTGCCTTAGTCCATCTCCACTGTTGCCTTCTGTGACATCATTTCCATTACTGATCACGTCACGTGCATTTGCACCAGTCCTAAACACTGCTGACAATGAAATTACATAAAATATATGATTTTTCATGAAAACTAGGTTGTCTCATTGATAAGTAATTATTTTATTTATATAATTTAATTTATTTTATTTATATAATTAAAACTGTGTCCCGAAAAAGATTCTGGTCACTGGTTTTTATTTTTTTTAATAGGGAAAAGTACCCTCATTTTACAGATAATCTCAAATTGGACCATTCCCTGAAACAAAAAGATGTTCCAGATTATGGGTTGTGCAGCGACTGTTGTTCCCTGAACAGAACACAGGTTTCTTATCCATTGCTTTTCAGTTACATTAACATTAATAAACAATACTGATAACCCAATCATGACCCCAGTCACTCAACACAAAGAGCATGAAAAACATGAAAATGTTTGCCTGAATGCAAATACATCATCACTCTATGAAGTCATGAAATTGGCAGTACTACATACAAACTACTGCAGAATCAAATTTCAGGGGATTATTCACTGAGGTGCGGATTCGACTGTCGAATTCGCAAACAGCGGATTCCCCTAGCAAATCCGCGACAATTTCCCCATTGTAAAGTCGCAACAATTTTTTTAATGTTAAGATTGTGCCAATTTTCCCATAATAAAGTCACGACTGCGACAATATTCTCATTATAAAGAGGCGACTGCGACAGTAGCAGCCTATTATGACTGTCTTTATTTGGGGAATTCGCACCTGTACGCAACAGTTTGAACTTTAGTGAATAACCCCCTCAGTCTGTAATATAAGTGCGGTCTTTTTAAATGCCATGTTATGATCAGTCCATAAATAATATGTAAGGACCAAAAACATCAAAATACCTTCCTCCATTTGTTATTGGTCTAATAAAAGTGCTACCTGCAGGGACAGTGCACTTGTTGCCACCGCTGCTGTAAATTACAGTATTCATTAAGCACGAGAGACATACAATAAAGGGGAACCTTTTTTTTTAAAACTGCATTTTTTTTTCTAGTACAACACACACTACACATACATGAAAGCAAATAAAATAAAGGCTGTAATTTTGCTGTGAAAATTTTCCAAAGTGGGTTTTTGTGTGGTCATGGGATTTCTGTGATTTTGAAAATGTTTAAACATTGTCCACTGTATTCCGTATAGTATGTGAACTCACCTATGTTATTTAGTAAAAGTCATGATTGCATAAGGATATAAATAACAGTGGAATCGCTGCAGTACATATGATTGTATATTTGTCAATTTTATGATTAAGATGAATTTTTCTAATTAGGCTCGTTGTTGTATATGGTGCAAAACACAATGGGGGTTATTCACTAAAGTCCGAATTATTGTGTATTGGTGTGAATTTGCCAGCAAAAGATAGTCGCAATAGGCTGCTACTGTCAGAGTCGCGTCTGTATAATAAGAATATTGTCGCTGTTGCGACTTTACAATGGGGAAATGCTCGTAGGTTTGCTACGGGAATCCACACTTTAGTGAATAACCCCCAATCTCTTGTGTGGATTATCCCACAGGAAAAAATGGACACTGTTTTTCCACTTCACTCGAAAATCAGCTAGTGTGAACCCAGCCAAAAAATTAGAGTTTATGGGGGAAGAGGAATTATTTCAAGTTTTTCTGCTTTATACTTCTTACTATAATTTTACCCGCAGAGCTTACCATCAGTCAGGGAGACACGACTGGGATTCAGTGAACAGAAGCAGACACTGTAACATATTATCACATCTCTCAATCTATCATCTCTTTGTAATTAATTTTGATCAATTTAACACCTCATTACCTTTGTAACTCCTCATTTACCTGCTAGAAATGTGGAGCCAAGCTCAGACCTTTAACCTTCACAACCTTTAACCTTCAAAACAGCACTTAAAAGCATAATTTCTTTTAATTTAGGAAATGCATTAAGCCTCGTTCCTTTGCAAAGACAGAATTAACTATGAATGGTTAAAAAAAAAAAAACTTTTTTCCCTCGTTAGCTCTGATCTAAAGCACCGCTGACTGCAGGTTAATAAGGATTAAGATTACAGTATCGATTTCAAATGACCCTTGTAATCCAAATCCAATACATGCTCTTCCCATTAGTGGGAAATCCAAAGTATCAACAGGGTCATAACTAAGTTTCAAGCCCTTAAGTGAACACTAGAGATGTATATACAGACTGGATACAAATTGTGTTATTTCACAATCTCAAACTCCAAAATTAAAAAAAAACTCCTTTGTATGAAATGTAAATAGTTTAAAGTGGTTTTATAGAATTTCCATTGATATTTGAGAATGAGTTTACCTTGCACTTAGTTCACAAGATCATGAGGATTCTTCCCTTCAGTGCTGAAGTCTGGCACAACCTGTACAGTTGGCTCTGTTTGCAGTCATGGCTCAGTCTTATTGGAACAGCATTGCTAGGTTACCACTTTCTTAACAACCTCAGAACAATTCCCCCCTACTGCCAAACGCAGGCTATGTGCTCGGAATTCAACAGCTTCTCTGTCCCCTCCCCACGATTTAAAAAAAATATATATATATTTTTTTTGGAATTTGCTAGTTCTTTAAATGTGGTGAAAAATCTAGAAGAGAAGCGCAAACACCTTGTTTGTTTTTCACCTTGTTTAACACTCGTGGAGTTGGAACTGCTACAACGTTGAAAAAGATGCACATAGATCGACAATTGATTTGGGACTTTCTTATCATTCATATATTTTTGATACTTATTTGTTATTTTAGCGCTACCAAGTTTATTTTATTTTAGTTTTTTAAATGTGTTTTGACTACAACATATAAATGAATGGGTTTTTTTTTTAAGCTACTTATGCCAATGTTTTTATATAATATTTGTTCTTAAATTCTGTCTTTCAGTGCCCAGTTTTTATAAAATCTAAATCATTTTTCTTCTTGCGTTATACTTTAAAAAAAAAAAAACATTTTAATTAAGCAGCAAAATCTCAAAAACGAAGTAAAAGCCATTACATTTTTGTATTTCCATCCTGTATTTAATAAAACCTTGATATGTATGTATTTATTTATATAGCGCTGATATATTACGCAGCGCTTTACAGAGAGACTCTGTATATATATATATAAAATAATATATTAATTAGAAGGCAGCAATGCCAAGAAAGATGTGTATTCAGGCAAAAGAAAATATGTCATGTTAATTTAATAACAGTAACTAATATTACATTTGAAAAAGTTACAGGAATTTATTTTTATCGTACGCCAAGGTAGTGAGGATGATATCATATCTGCTAGTTATGGGATCATTTGTAAGAGAGAATAAACTGATAAATCAGGAGAAATCAGTAATCCACTGTTAAAATGAGTCAGAGTCACTATTGTTTACTCTAAACTTTGCAACTTCCTAAACCACTATACCAGTGAGCACTAAGGTTACAAATAGAATACATGGTATAAACAGCAATGATTTTAAATAAAATAATAACTGTATATGTATATATAAGAGCTGTGTATTAAGCAGAGCCCATGTAAAATATTTTTTTTATTCATTTATAGACACATTTATACTATAGGAAAATTAGTACAGCTTTATATTGATCCAAAGCAGTGGTTCTCAACCTGGGAGTTGCGACCCTTTTTGGGGTTGAATGACAATTTGCCAGGGGTCGCTTAACACCCCTCGCGATTGTCGCTGATTTTTGATACCCTTTATCTGCGAACGCAACAATATTTCTATAGTAAATTCGTGACAGCGACAATATTTCTATAGTAAAGTCGCGACTGCGACAATATTCCCATATGATACTATGAATATTGTCACAGTTGCGACTTTGCTATGGAATTATTGTCGCGGTCGCGGCTTTAAAATTGTCGCGGTCACATATAAAGAGTTTTGGCAAAAAAAGGTTTAGAACCACTGATCCAAAGGCTCGCCTTAGATTTAAACAGCTAGAAAACACTTCACACATGTCTTCAATTGACGTAGCTCTGTGTGTGGCAGATATTACTTTCAGTATAAAAGAAAAACAAATATATATATAAAACAAATACCAGGAAGGACAGTACTAACAGGCCGGCTCTTCCCTTCAAACCACCTGAATGTTTAACTGTATCATGTTTCCTATACTTGCAGTACATGAGCTCAGCTATTTGGTACTATACTTGTATTCCTGTACCAGTGAGGTTTTGAATGGAAAAAGTAGCCTAAATCAATTATACAGAAGCATTTTCTTTACAATAATCCTAACCCGCCACATACCCAATACGATAAACTGAGCAATACTGTGGCAGCACTGCTTAGGGGTTTGTGTGACCCCCTCCCCCCCATAACCCACAGTCGAGATCTCTCTTTAGTCAATAACCCCCTCAATATGCATTGTATTGTCATGGAGATGAAGCAAAATTATTAACATAGCCAGGTGAGTAGTAGCAGTGTCATCTTGTAGCAAATTCATCATGAATAGTCATATTGGAATGATGTCATCCATACACGGATCTGCTTAAAGGACACGATGTCACCATAACTCTCTATAGAAACAAATATTTATTTCTATATTAACAAGAACTTGCTTGAGAAAGGGCATTGATACCCGAAATGTTGGGTAAAAAAGCATTTACATTTTTTGGAGGTGCTCTGTTTTGTATAGTTTTACTGGGAAAGTGCTATGACATCATACGTGCACTCCTGAGAAATGGATATGCAGTTTTGGCGGTGCGTTCTTTTTCTTGTATGGACAAAAAAAAAGTTTGTAACAGAATTTATACAAGCAGCACGCAATGTCCAAAACAGTAGCACGATCACAATAAGCAAATAAAGCGGAATAACAGAGTGAACAGGTGCTGTGAATGCTACCTAGCAACTCGTGGTTTACAAAGTAATGGATATATCCCAGAGAGTATTGTAGAAAAGCCAATAGTTGCAAAGCTAAAGAGAATAGAACAAGGATTACTGTAAAGTGGTAGGTATACTGGGGAGTGCTTTGTGGGTGCCTGCTGACAGCATTAAACAGTAGTACTGAGAAGTGGGAGAGTGGAGGAGAAGCTGGAACTCTGCTATATAAGTAATAATAAGATGATAAAAGAGTTCAGTACTTATATTTCTTTTGCCCTAACAAAAGACTTTATATACAGTATATCTATCTATCTATCTATCTATCTATCTATCTATCTATCTATCTGTATCTAT
>WMED01006447.1:0-15714 GCA_019650415.1 Pipa parva
AAGTGAGGCGAACAGTACGCAGCTCACTTCGGAGCTTAGTGAATTACCCCCTCAGTGTATGAACTGTCAGCAGAGTAAGGATTTCCTACTTATCCTTGCCAATTTCTTCAAGAAAACATTCCACTAAGGCATATGTTTATTGGTGAATCATTTCCTCTACAATGTTCTGGATGTAATTTTCAGTGAACAGATCTCAAATTCCTTCACAAATAATGTCACAGGTCGGACCAGGGAGGAACTTAGAGAATAACTTGATATTTCATTGAGTTATTTCAATAACTGCCTTTCAGATGTAAAAAAACAGTATTTCTTGCATTGCACCATGGGAAATGTAGGCTTTTGCAATCTCTGAAACATGGTAACACAGTAGAGCACGATTTTAAATAAAACAATACGACAAATGAGCACCAACCGGTTCTTCTTTTCTGTCACTAATACACTCTTGAAAGTGACATGGCTTCATGGGAATTGTAGGTTTCCTGAAGAAGCAATATAAGGCAACCTTAACATAAAGCTTTCCGGGTGATTGAACAAGCAAGAGCTGAGATGAGAAAGCTGTTTTAGTAACAATGTTTACCATGTGGAAAAATAGGTTTCAAGGTGTAAATGGATTTTATTTTGTTTTCCGATACAGCTTGTATACTATAAAGAATAATGATAATAATAATCTGTAATTTATGAGAAAATTAAGTCACCTGGGAGGTTCATGTCCTGCATTCACAGTCATTTATATGTATGATATGGTCAAGGAACCCCTCGGTGGCTATTAATATTTTTATAAATTACAGAAGGGGGGTATATTCCCCTCTATAAAATATACATTCTGTACTTCCCATAACCTGATAATGATCTGTCAATCCATGTGAGGTATTGAACCCAGTAGCCCATATAGACATGGGCCATAGAGCTATCAATAATGCATTATTACTGGTTTGACTATGGAACATTACAATTATAGACATGGATAACTCTTACTGTTTTTTCGGTGATAATATGTTGCGTCTGTTTTTGTTATGGTTCTCTCCTTCAATGAAAGCTGAAGCATATGAAAATATGATCTCATTTTCAGTGATAAATTCACTTACTCTTTCTGAACTTTTTGTCCCAAGTTACAATCCTTGTAATATCATTTGTAACTTAGCTTTGGAAAGTTCCAAGACTGGTGTTTTCACTCATTCCATAAACATCCCAGTCCTGCACTGACCCTTTCCCAACTATTTTGTTAAGTGCAGCAAGCTGATATGGTAAAATAATAGACTGATCTGTTTTCTATTTAATACCCATAAAAGACGCTTAAGGTCTAGTAGCATTCCGCATACCCCCCCCCCCCCTTTCTATTTCCACTGAAGAACAAAAATGACCTTGTCTCTGGTAGGAATGAAGGTTGCGGTTCTGGGCTGTGAGGGATGCCAGTGCAACAGAATAGCCTGATATGGGCCCCTTTTTGGGTTTGTAAAGATCACAGATGTAGCCAATCATGTAGCAGAGGAATGACTGGTATTTTGGTACAAATGAATATGTTTTGTATTTGATGTTTCAGGTTCTTTCAGAATTCGACAAGCAAAAGTCAGATGGAGATAAATAATGATTTCAGTCAAATTATAGTGATCCATGGAAAAGTCTGTCTTTCATTTCTGATCTCTTAAAGCCTTTCTTTTCTTCTTAGATATACAGTTGACTTACGGAACCCTTTCTTTACATGAGATTGTTTCATTTCTGAGATCTTTATTGTGTAAAGATGTATATAAGCCTGAATTAAAACCTCCATTTGTGTCCGTAAGAAAAACAATTTAGCTGTGGAGAAATTAGCCCCCAGACTAACTGGAGAGATGTTAGAGCCAATGCAGGGGGTTATTGTCTAAATTCCGAATTGTGTAAAGATGGGAATTCGCCAGCTAAAGTCAGACACAATAGACTGCTACTGTCGCAGTTGCTACTTTATAATGAGAATATCATCTCAGTTGCGACTTTACTAAGGAAATATTGTCACAGCCACAACTTTAAAATTGTTACAGTTGCGACTTTACAATGAGAGAATTGTCGCAGTTGTGGATTTGCTATGGGAATCCGCTGTTTGAGAATTCGACAGTTGAATTCGGACTTTAGAGAATAACCCGTGGGATATATTCTTTTACTGTGGTACATCCTACAGCACATTACTGTTTTACTACTAGTGCTTCCCTGTTTAAATACTGCTGTAATTGCATTGTATTTTATATTACATAAATGAGTTATTCAGATTAGGTAAACTGTGCTTACTTCTTTTTTTCTACAGTCAGCCATATACCATGCCAAGGGTCTGTATACTCTGATTATAGTAGTTTCTCATCTTAGAAGTGACTAGAAACAAAACAGGAGTACATAACATAAGTAATGGAGGCCTCTGTGCAATGTAACATAGCAACATAGTTTCTAAGGCTGAAAAAAAGACACAAGTCCATCCAGTTCAGCCTATCTTCCTGCAATGTTAATCCAGAGGAAGGCAAAAACACCCATGAGGCAAGAGCCAATTATCCTCATATTAGGGAAAAAATTCCTTCCCAACTCCAAATATGGCAATCAGAATAAATAACCTGGATCAAGATCCCACCTCCAATTTTCTAGTACCCAGAGCTTATAATGTTCTTACACTGAAGGAAAGCATCCAATCCAGTTTTAAACTCTTTAATGGAATTAACCATGGCATCTTCTTCAGGCAGAGGGGGTTATTGACTAAAGTGGGAATTCGACTGTCAAATTCTTAAACAGCGGGTTCCCAAAGCAAATATGCAACTGTGACAGTATTCCTATAATGAAGTTGCAACTGTGACAGTAGCAATCTATTGCGACCATCTTTAGCTGGCAAATTCACACCTTTGCGCGACAATTCAGACTTTAGTCAATAACCCCCAGAGAGGTCCATAGCCTCACTGTTCTTACAGTACAGAATCCCATTCTATGTTGATGCAGAAACTTTCTTTCCTATAACTATAGAGGATGTCCCCTTGTTATTCTTACAGTTCTTGGTATAAACAGATTGTGGGAGAGAACTCTTGTACTGACCCCTAATATATTTATACATAGTTATTAGGTCACCTCTTAGGGTAAAATTTACTAAATTCTAAAAGGCTGATTTCACCTTTTTGAATATATACCCTGTAAATCTCACTGTTTGTAGATGTAAGTAAAGAAATTGGATTAGGGAGCTGTGTTCTTCTCTGTCTTTGGATAGCTTGCAGTAGGTTAGTATGCACTACCTAGAAGCCACTTATTCCAAGTGCATTCCTTAATGGGTGGTAGACTCCCCTCTCTTTCTCTCCATTTGATATGATCTGTAGCATTCTATAATAGTTATCCCTAAAGACTATATATGAAATAGTGACAGATCAGCCAACATTTGGCATAATGTCTATGTAAACTGGACCACTTGGCAATCAACCCAGGGAACACTAGTCAATGCTTCTTATACAGCAAACTATGCACCACAACAGAACTTAAGATGAAGAAGTTTGGCCAATTGGATTTCATGGAAGTGTGTCAGCTCTTGGTTCATCACTGGGAGCAAGACTCATAATTAGCACCAGGTATTTTTATTTAAAAAAGTAAAGTTTCATCCTCACAACACTGATGTATTCTGTCATACATAATACTTCTGTCCTGGGGGAAGAATAAGTTCCATGCTCTCTTTCCACAAGGAAAAGGAAACAGACAGAGCAGCACAGAGAACCTGAGCAAGGAGCAAGTGGAATGTGTTTTTCTGTGATTGTTCTGTGTATGTGTGAGTACCAATCTTTGTTTGTGCAATGGTGAGTTCAGTTTGTTTTTCAAGGTGCGCCTGTGTGTACACTGCTCATAGAGAGCACATATGTGTGGGGCTGTAGAAGATTGCATATACACTGTTAGACTGGGCCACACTAATGAGTTCACTGCTACATTTTTTTAAATAAGTGCTTGGCAAAAATCAGATAAAAACAAGGATTTATGTAGCAGTTTTAATCATTGTTACTGTTATTTGTGATCTAGTTTCAGCTCAGCTGTCAATGTCTTTTTTTAATAACGTGTAAAATTTCCATTTTTGGAGGAATTTCTTACAAATAGTCACCAAATTAATTCCTCCAGTGGGGCCACTGCATTAGTTGACCCAAAACTCAGCCCAAAAAGCCTAGTGTGTCTGGGTTTCTGGCAATGTTCTGCAAAATGGATTTATTATTTATTTTAATAAATCTAGGGACCATGTTAACACATGTTTCTGAGTAGGTGGGAAGACCAGAGGTTTGGCTTCTTTGGTGGGCACTAGATGCCCCGGTCTCACACTATCAAGAATTTACAGATCTCTTTGAATTATTTAGATTAATAATTAAGATATTTATCATACATCAAAAATGGGAATCGGCCAAGGCATACTGTGTCAATTTTACTTTTTCCCCAGATCAAAGGGGCAAAATATGAAGCTAAAGACGTTATGACGTCTTACACTGCATTGTTCCCTGACGGTACAAGAAATCTATTTTGCTGTTTTAGACATGTCCCCTCCCTCTCGCACACTAGGGTCTGCAGCACCAGTCTTCATAGTGAGGGGGTGTGTCTAAACAGCAAAATGGATGTCTTGTACTGTTAGGGAACAACACAATGCAGGAGGTCATAACTTTTTAATGTTAAGTAAGTTCTCCGTGCTTTAACTTCTGTTGTGTTCTTATCTATCAGACCTATAAATCTGATCCAAAGCTTAGTTCTTATTTAACAGTAAAAATGTCCTGATTCAAAGATTGATATTGGCCTGAACATCAGGATCAAGGGGAGTTGTTAACCAAATTGCCTTGGAGGTAATATAGATGCTGTAATAAACAGACATTTTCCTTCTCCTTCTTGGGAAACATCTCCATTTTGTCAGGCATTATATATCCCTTTGGGTAATGCTGATTATATATTAGCTAAGTTTCCTTTATTCTTTCCTTAACTACTGGGATTTTTAAAATTTCTTTAAACCCATCTTTTGATAAGCACACAGCAAACTGGTCTGGTTAACCTGAAAACTGTTTTCTTCCTTATTTATTGTTAATGGGGAAATTGCTTTTTGCTTGATCCTCATTCTTATTTTCTCTACCTACCTTTCTTTCTATGGTAGTCTAAAGGGGGTTATTCACTAAGGTGCGAATTCGACTGTTGAATTCGCAAGCAGCGGATTCCCATAGTAAATCGGCTACAATTTCCCCATTGTAAAGTAGCGACAATTTTTTATTGTTAAGATAGCGACAATTTTCCCATAATCTTTATGTTCTCATTATAAAGACTTGACTGTGACAGTAGCAGCCTATTGCGACTGTCTTTATCTGGCAAATTCACACCTATACGCAACAATTTGGACTTTAATGAATAATCCCCCCAAGACTGGATAATTACTGCTACAGGGTGCAAAGGGAAAGCATGTTTACATTTACAAGAAAACCGTAAGTACATCTCTTATGTGTCATTGAATATGAAGAACACTGAATTGTGCTGTTTACTGCATTCCTTTGACCTTGAACCTGTCCTGTACTTGGTCACAGACATGGTTCAAATAGCAATATATTTCTGTTTGAAGCTTGGACTTAGGAGTTTAAACCTCTTCTTCCAAAAGGCCATGTTGTAGTCAAACCACAATTAACCACATGTACTAAATAAAGGTCAAGTATCTTGTCTGGATACTTTACGAAATTTAAACCATGATCCAGTATGCAGGAATTAATGTATGTATGTAAAATTTTATTTATAAAGTACCACAAATTTATGCATTGCTGTACAATTCAGCAATACAAATATAATACAGACATGGGAAAAGTGCATTAAAGGGGCACTATAGTGCTGAAATAACTGCATACATGCATATAAAACTCCCTTATACTAAGTCAGTTGCTGACACAAAAAAATGTTTAGGGAAGAAATAATACTTGCTGTTTGTTTCCCTTAATTAGTTTTCCTGAGAGCTGACATTTTCCTCTTCCTCTCCTTTCTGTTCTGCACAAGATGAAAAAGCGCTTGACTGCTATTGGCTAAGCAGTGTGCTGACCTTTTGGCCACATCAATTAAGCTTGTTTACATTTGGAAAGCAGGAGGATGATAAGCTAACTTGTGCACATGTGCTAAGTAGTAAGTAGGGTAAAAATGTCAGGAGGGTATCTTTTCATGGAAAACTGGTCAGTACATGTCACACATGCATTTCCTGGTGCAGGAGTTTATCAGTGCTGCCTACTCAATCATTCTGCATCACATGAAACAACTACTGGGGAGAAACACTTCTCACTAAGGCATGGTGCTGCATATCAAAAGATGTAATCTGACTATAATTCCCCTTTAAAATACAAGTATACCATCACAAGGATACACTTTAAGTGCCAGGTTGTGGTTGACACAAGAGGTTGGGGGTCCCTGCCTGTAGAGCTTACAATCTAATACTGTAAACCCTTTAAACCATTCCAGAAAACATGGGGGTTTGGGGTCTTTTTCTTCCCTCTTGCTGCTCTCCCCTTTTCCTGCACTTCTTTGATAGTTAAAATGCACGTTTCTATGTCTTTAGCCATTGTGTTATAAAACATGAGTCAGTAGAGAGCAAAGCAACTGCTCTTACCACTGTCTCTGTAGTTGTATCTTTTACTATTTTACACTCTATTCCTAGAGTCATGCAGTGTTTTTTCGGAACACTTAGCTTTACTATCTGTGTCTGACCCAGAACTAGGTAAAAAAAGGTTCTCGCTCAAACTTGGCACTGATTCTTCATTTCCGTGCCATTGAATTCTTTGCTGGTTGTGCCCTTCTTGCATCTGAGTGTTTTCCACTGATTTTTTTTCATTAATTCCTCCAACTAGTTTTGGAGTTTAGCAGTTTGTGCTGTTATATTTTGCTCATCAAAAAAGAGAAAAATCTCCGGCATTCCGAAAATATAAAAAATGATCTTTATGGAAAAAACATATTAAAAACAAAGAAAATAAAAGCGTGGATAACACCTACGCGTTTCGTGCAGGAAGCACTTAGTCATGGCTTATTGCTCATACCTGTTTTTCATTGAAGGACACATGATGCTTTGCATTCCCATAGGAATTTGGAAATGCCCTGAGGGCTGAAGCCTGTTCATAACCCATATAAGGGGAGAAGTTCTGCCATATGGGCATATGCCATATTCTGCCATAATTGTATCAAAGTAGAAGTAAATGGTAACACCAAATGGACCATACAGGAACAGAAAACACGTAGCTGCGTCCGTGTAAAATATTTAATATTGCATCTTCAAATACATCAGTGCAGTACGTACTGCCCTGACGCAATATTAAATATTTTACACGGACACATCTACCTGTTTTTTGTTCCTACATGATTGTATAGCAGTTGACTTGGATTCAAATTTAATAACTCTGCTATTAAACTTAGTAAATGCCTCAGCACTAGAACCAAAATGTATTGCACTTGGTTTTGTTCAGTCACATTTTGCAAATCCATAGCTGCATAGGATAATGCTTGCTGCACCCAGTATTAATCATTTGCCTAGTATCTGGACAAATCTTATTAACCAGTTCATAGTCTGCAGGCATAATTATGTGAACTGGGTTGCTGTCCACATTATCTTCTAAATGCTTGTTGCATGGGGTAAAATTGATGTCCTTGCCTCATTAAGTTTTTATTGACGAGCTCATTTTCTAAGGTTGTTAATAAGTGCCTACTACCTGGCTAAGCCGGAAATACTTGTGGTCTGGGAGAGTACTGTTGTCCCTATCTGAATGTACACTGGTCATTAGGACTGGTCCAATCCTTCAGCTACAACCAGCTGAAAATTTGAATATTAAGCTTACTGAGTTACAACATAAGAATTTATATATACATTTAAGTTCATTTAAAGTGCAGTTGTCTCCTTGTGGTTAAATTCTGTTGGGGGAAGCAGGACACTCCCAGTTGACTTGAAGTGCTCCTAGTCTGCAGGAAGCAGTCACTGGGGCTACTCCAATCAAGTTCTCCAAAGTACAATCAATGTGATGGGAGCAGCTACGATGTAAACTTGTGGTAGCTATGGGGAGCATTCATGGGAATCAGTACAATGCTCCCTTTAATTTTGTTGTGCCTGGTTCCCTGTTACCCGTACAAAATTATACAAGTGACAGATCCAGTTTAACAGCACTTTCTTCTGTGTACAGGCAACTTCAATTAACTGCAAAAAGCATGTATTCAGAACCACTGGCAGACACCTTATCTTCTGAGTACATTTATGGAGTTACAGGGTTCCCTTATTCTTTTTTTAGTTCTGTAAATAATTACATTTTATATTTCAATTTAGGTTATTGTAAATACATTGCTTTTTATTACCATTCCTGGCATTCCACTGATAACAATGTCACGCTATTAACTGCAGACATACATAAATCATTCTTATTGCAGGGCATATATACACTGGCAAGAATGACACACAAAGTCTATGCACAATGTTCCAGTGTGTCATACAAATGACTGTTTCACTGCATGTTTATACTTTGCTAAAAACAAAATGAATTCTAACTCTTCCCATGCAATCTGCTCCTTTTCAAGTGTATTTGGAAGTTAGGAGTCCCAAGGCAAGACTCCCTTTAATCTGATTGAATAATGCATGTATGTATGAATGTAACTAGATTCTACTTTATTATTTTAAGTCCCTTCATATTCACAAGTGAATTATTTCCATCCACTGTTTTATCCTTATCCACATCTGCACTGAACATTTCCTATTTCAAGATTAATTACTGCCTGATGGGCTGGTGTAGAGAGAAAATGAACCATCTCTCTAATTAGTTACAAACATGTTTCATTTGACATTGCACAGGAACTGATTTCTTCTACTTGGGAGATCTCAATAAAATGCTATGAAACTGAAATGTTATGTGTTAGGAAAAGTTCTGCTATGTAATCATGCATTCCTTCTGTACTTCCTGGGAAAAAGACCCATCAGTCATCTTAGGAGTGCATTCTGGGATAGCCCAGTATTCTTTAGTATTCTGGTGTGATTGAGGTATTCAGCCCAACACCAAAGACAGTATCACTGCTGTAGTTCATAAGGTATAGGATGCTATGGCAGACAGTTTGAAATGACCTAGTGGTTGACTAGTGCAACCTCATATAAATTAGTTACCAGGCAGTTTTATCCAGCTATGTTCAACGTAATCCCATCAGGGTTAACATTAAAAGTACAGTGTCTATTGTGTTTATATGTTTGGAATTTTAATTGACAATGAACATTCTACGTAAACTCATTACTGGTCTTTCTTCCCACTACTTTCTAGTGACAGCAATAAAGTAAGACGCAACTGAATCTGACATTTGCATAATGCAGCTGTATGCAGTTTTGTAGAAACATGATCATATCTGACTGTTCATTAAAAAAAACAAGTGTTTTGCTGATATTCGCATTTGCAGTTGAATGGAAATCAGAGCTACTGATCACATGACTATTCTGTTTTCATGTAACTCCATAGACACCAGCAGAGATTTGATTGTGGGTTCTACTCACTGAGTTGCACAGAATATGAGACATAAAAGATAAGCAACTCTGTTGATGACCACAGTTTTATTACATAGTCTGAACATTGAGGTGCCACTGTTATATACTATACTGGCAAAACTGTGTGTAGTAGACAGGCAGCTGTAATTCCACTGCTTCTAGGTGCCAGATTCTCATGTTATATCATACCACAAGGAGACTTTTCTCAGTCTCACCAAATGAACACACATATTGTGTAAGGAATCACAACTTCTATATCTCCAGAAGCTGGTGTACCCAATATTCCTTAAAGGGGAACTATAGTCTACATCTTTTAATATGCAGTTCTATACCTTAGTGAGAAATGTTTCTCCACAGTAGTTGTTTCATGTGACACAGAATGATTGAGAAGGCAGCACTGATAAACCACCCCACCATGAAATGTGTGTGTGATGTGTAATGGCCAGTTTTCCATGTAAAGGTACCTACCCCCAGACATTTTTGCAATACTTACTACTTGAGGCTAGGTTTACACTTAGCGTATTATGCGCTGCACATAATACGCTAGTGTGAAGAAGAAGAAAAAAGAAAAAAATGCGCTCCAGCATATTTTTCTATTGTTCTTATCAGCGACAATGTAAATGCTCCTTCAGCATTCATGGCTCTTCTTATCTGGCTGCATTTTGTGTATGGCGTATCATACGCTGGCCAAAATGCGACACCCAGAGTTCCAGATACAGCATATGTGTGTCATATGGAGTGTCCAGAACTAGATAAGTATCATAGGCTTTCATTGAGGTGTATTTTTTGCGCATCATATGCTAGTGTGAACCTAGCCTAACGCCTGCGCACAAGTTAGCTTATCGTCTATAATCTGCATTTCAAGAATGTAAACAATGAGGCCAAAAGGTCTGCTTAACCAATAGCAGTCAGGCAGCTTTTTATTTTCGTGTAGGACAGTAAGGAGAGGGAGAGGAAAATGTCATCTCTCATGAAAACTAATTAAGTGAAACAAACTGCAAGTATTATTTCTTCCCTAAACTTTTTTTTTAACTATTGTGTCAGCAATTGACTTAGTATAAAAGGGAGGAGGGGAAGAGATGGTCAGGAGGATACGACTCAAGCCCTAAAGTTTTATTATACCCCTTCACCCCGGCCCTGGTTACAATTGTACCATCACTCATCTTCAATTGCCTGCAGCCAGAGGTGAAGCCAAGATATCTTGCAGGGAGGATGATATGGACGTGTGCCCTATAATGTCCTGGGCAGGCGTCTGGGTTCGTTCAAGTTATAATGGAAGTGTAATGAGCTTTTTGGGGCACGGCTGCAAGCATTCAGTAATTACCAGCCCTATTTATACCCTGATCTTGCAGCTATGCATTGCCCTTGATTGGTATTGTCTGCAAAGAACCTTGGCTGTGTTTGTGTTTGCCTTTTCCTGTTCTGTCATGATCCAGTGTTGCTGTGCCTAGTCCTTTGTCCGTATACCTTTGCCTGTATCCTGAGTATAGCTCTGTCCTCATGGGTCCTCACTACTGGCCTGTATATGACTACACTCCTGCCCTGTTGATTCTTGTTCTGTCTGTTCTGATCTGTTACTGGCCCAGCTTGTATGACTATGCTTTCTTTCTCCTTTCAACAGTGATACCTTTGGCACCCTTGTTTGCCCTTGTGGAACCAATTGTAATCTTGCGCCATTAAGACCTGGTGGCACCCGAGTAGCAGAGGTCTCCTCCGGAAGTCATCCAGTGAACTGCAGGTCACTTCTGATTTATGAAGCGGGACCCAAAGCATTTAAAGCCGGTCGCTTCTTCATCAATTTGGACTGCAGTTCACTGGATGTTCCTAAACTGGTTTAGAACAGTGATATCAAGTTTGCTTTCATAAGATATCCTATTTTGGACCCTTTTTTTCTCAAGTTTTTTTGTGAATACAGTTTTACATTTTTATTGTTGTCATTTCAATAAATATGGATATATATCATGGAAATCCATCCTGTTTGCTTCATGAATATTGAAAAGTTGCTCTTACAGCTTAGTGGTAGTTTAACCACTTTTTGAATGCTGACATCCATCATCTGTGGAGTTGTGTGATTCAGATGGTGTTGCTTGGTGGAAGCCAGTTGTCTCATTTTAATATCATTTCAAGGCTCAGATCTCAGTTATTTCTGGTGAGCATAATTTTGAATGTCACTTTAGGGTGTTGTTCATTAAAAGATATTTTTTCACCCTCTATTTCTATCACATTTATTGGTACGTTTGGGATATCACACTCATTACATAATATTTTTTGATAAGGCACTTAGTGCCGTGTATTTCTTTTTGCGCTTTTTCCTAGTTTTTTCGTTTTCCTTATGTGACAAGTATTTGCAAACAGTATCCATTTATTCTTACCTATTGGATTCTTTATAGCATTCTGCTGTTGAAGTGATTTTCTCAAGAGGTTACTGTATCTGAAGATGAATTCTTAGTAAATAAATAAAGTTTGTAATGTTTCATTCATATTGTTCTAGTAATACTTGTTAGTTTTATTGTTTTGAGAAAACTTATTAAAAGAAGGTAGGTGAGACAGAAGGTCATTCTTTTCAGGTGGGGGGGGAGGTGAGTTATGAGGTCAGTGGTACAGCACAATCTTCCCTCCTACTGTTTTGGGTATTTTTGGTTAGTTATCATTTCACCAGAGATCCTCCAGCCAACAAGAGAGCTGTCCTTGAGGAATGACATTAGCAGGATTCTAGTATTTTCCCAGACCAGGACATGGTTGCTCGGATCTGGAGCACATGGTGAGACAGGAGCACCAGTGCTGTCAATGCAACCCAGAAAGGTCTGATCCAAACTGGACATCTGAAGAAACAACAGCTAGTAATAAGCTAGTGAAAACATTTCTTAAGTGGAGGGCACAGCAAACCATGTCATTGAGAGAATAAGCAGAGGACAGCTCAAAGTTCCCCCAGAATTCTGACATTTAGACCACAAAAATGCAGTACATCTAAAACCTGGTACTAAATGCTATTCTGGTGTGTACATATAGTGGAGGCAGCGGCTGCTGGGCCCATGTTAGTAGGGGACAGTGCAGAGCTTCCCCCACTAAATGCCCTTCTATTTTAGCATACCCCAGGTGGCCCATCTGGAACCTGCATCAGCAGCTGTTGCAGTCCCACCCATGGCTTGGATGTGTATACACTGTGGAGAGAGGGGCCCCTACATGCCCCTGATGCTAAAATACATTTGGAGGTTGACCTTCTCC
The DNA here is from genome assembly GCA_019650415.1 of Pipa parva. Taxonomy (NCBI): domain Eukaryota; kingdom Metazoa; phylum Chordata; class Amphibia; order Anura; family Pipidae; genus Pipa; species Pipa parva. The sequence goes on from WMED01006447.1 coordinate 12,698, forward strand.
CCAATCCTTATAGGACCAATAACATTCCTTGCTCTCTTTACATAAAGACATTATTAGTCCTAGGAGAGGAGAAATCATTACAGCACAGAGGGAAATTCCACTGTTTTACTATTTGCTGTTTTGTGGAATGCCAAACTCCCACTATACTCTAAAAACAATTCTGCAATCAGTAAAAAATGCAGCTGGGTAACTTGGAGTGAAACACTATTGAAAGTTAGGCTATTGATCAAATAGAACCAGTTTTCTAAGAGTTCTATAATTAGATGCACTAATTAGCTTCCAGAATGATAAGGCAGGTTATAACCCCCGTAGTTTTTATTTTCCTTTAAAAACAAATTAGGAAAGTCACAATTGTGCCTTAGAGGAACGCCTTGGATAATGTGGTAATAGAAGTGCATGTTAATGGGAAGGAGCTTTACTCCACACACACAGCATCTGTTGTATATTGGAAGAAAGAACACATCCTATTTCCATTTCCCATCTGCATTTGTTATCCTTTTTATTTAGTTTTTAGTGTGATGGAATGTAGACAGTAACTTCTCTGCAGCCATATGAGGCCAAAAAAATGTAATCCATGTGATAGGAAAGGATAGATTGCAAAATAATGTGGGTGTGTTCTAAGGCCTCAGCAGCATTTTCATGGATTTTAAATGGACCAATTCAAAACGAGTCATTCTGTGTATCACATCTAAACTCTGTTCTTTAACTTTGTACTGTGTTGCCGATAGAGAGTTGCTGCACATTTCATTCTTATTCTGGGTGAATGTATGTATAATTTTATTAATAAAGTGCCACAAATTTACACAGCGCTGGACAAAAAATGAGTGATTAAAAAAACAATTCACCCAATTATTACATTCTATTGTATAACATGGTGCTAATGAAGGGAAAGTAAACAACAATATAAAGGGCTACTCCTTTAAACTATCTCTCGTCTATGGTAAATATGATCCCCAGCCAGTATTTACAGAGAGATCAAATGGGGAAAACGCCAGCACCCACAGATACATGAACCCTCTCTACACCATGATTCTTCTCCTGTTTATGAACCTACATCTACCAGTTGTAGATAAAGACTGTAGGAATCAGTGTGTTACACATACCAATACACCTCAGAATACCAGTAATATATACATATTGACCACACACAAATACTTTTGGACATACCAGCATACCAAGTAATGGGTAAGCACAGCAGAGAAGTCGCCTGTTTCAGCTCCCATCTGTTATTCTTTTGGTAACCAATATGTTGGCATTTTGCAGTATATTCTACCTTGCCCTATTTAAAGGGAAAGTATACAATGTTGAACAACACAGATGTATATTTGCCAGTGGAGTAGCTAAAGATGAAATAGTTGGAATTTCCACAATGAACCTTGAGGGTCTCCTGGTGGGTAAATTGAATTAGCTTCTTTCTACCAAGTCTAAAACAGCATTATGCATGGAGCAGCACACAACCCCATGTCCTTCACAAGAGACAGGCAGGGAGTGGGATTATAAAAGCTGTGGTGAATGGGGTGGGGGTGAGTGTGTGAAGAGCAAAGTGAGGCATGTATGTCCTAATCTTGTATCAAACCAAAGGACCTAGACTATTTGAGCATGAATGTTCTTAGGATAGCACAATCATCCACACCATAAATGTGCCCATCCCTGAGCAGTTCTGAAGTGATGTGGCAGTATTCTAACCTAACCACCTTGGCACAGTAACATTTTCCATATACTGAAAAACACCTGCAGAAATGAATGCACTTTCCATGCTCTAGTCCCAACACCAATTAATACTGCTTTTACACAACTGGATCAAACCTGGTTTATCAAAGACTGCTCACGACCAGATAGAGAAAGCTGCAAACTGGATTAGCATGGCAGTCATTACTATGCTGCACTATGTACAAATGTTATCTTGGAAATTAATTCCTTATTTTATTTTTTTTTTGTTTGTTTGCTTTTTTGTTGTACTTCTCATTGTTAGCTTTAGCCATCTTTCATAAACTGAACTTTCTGGGGCAGTTCATGATTTCAGTTTAATTGAAAACAGCGAACAGACTAATAATCACTGTTACTGTCCCTTTAATTTCCCAATGGGGGAAATGAGTTACATTACAGGTTACACTTTCAATGGATACTTACAATACAAAATAACGCAGAGCAGTGCTTCTCAAACCTGTCCTCAAGCCTTCTCAACGGTGCATGTTTTGTGGATATTCACACTGCAGCACAGATGGTTCTCATTGAAATTCCCATTACTTAAATGACCCATATGTGCTGCTATGTGGGAATCCACAAAACATGCACTGTGGGAGAGGCCTGAGGACAGGTTTGAGAACCACCGAAGCAATGCTCCAAATGCTATAAAATCTGGGAACCGTATATTACAGCAATCTCCTGCATCAAAACAAAGACATGCTGGACCCCATTTTAAGAATTGGGGTGAGCACTCAGGGGGTTATTGACTAAAGTTAGAATTAGACTGTCGAAGTGAATTCTCATCACTTTGGATGGCTACACCTTGATTCTCTACTCCTTATTGACTAAACTGAGAATTCCCATAGTAAAGTCACGACCGAGTTAGAATTCCCACAGTAAATTCGTGACCGCGTCAGTAGTAGCAGATCACTGTGTATTGTGCAAGCGTCGTTAGCTGGTGAATTCACCACATCGCCAAGTTTGCTGAATACCTGAATATGGGGAAGTGGCAAATTCACACCTTTACGCAACAAAGTGCACCTGTCACCTCAAACATTGATTACTGAATTAAGTTCTACTAATGAAATAAACTTTTTTAAATATAGATGTATTTTAAAAATGTACCTTTATTCAGCGTTTCTCACTGTCTGTTTCCTTTTCAGGCTGATTTTTCTTTTTTGAGTCGGGTTGGGAGGAGTTGAGAGGAAGCGTCATATATATGATTGACAAGTTGATTCCTCCCACGATATTCTCAAGCATGTTCATATAAACGTGCTCTTCCTTATAAAGTAAATAAACCCCAGCTAGCACAGGATGCTGGGACCCCTACA
>WMED01006448.1:0-18466 GCA_019650415.1 Pipa parva
CAGCACCGGCACTTCAGGTGACACGCTGGTGAGTGACGTCATCTTTTTGGCACTCCGTGCACTGTACTATTGTTCTTACAATCTCTGCTTAAAATCACTACCTGGTTGCTAGCTTACTCAACCTTATCAACCACATGAACAATAAAATCTGAAAGGGGTTCGAAACAAAAAGATAAATTAGAAAACAACAAAGCTTTGCTTATTATTTTAGAAAGCTGTTACCTATACTAGTTTTTTTAAATGACATTAAAAATGAGCATCCCATTTAACACTTGCAAGGGGGTAATTCAGCAAAGTGCGAACTTACGGTACCTCCCGATCCTTCGATCCACCTCACCAACACTGTTACACGCTCGCTTCTATCCTACACACGGACATCAGCGAATGCTTGAAAGGTATTCCAGTCTCGATGAGGCGACTCGAGTCAGATTCAATATTCATTTGGACTTGTGCATCATGGGCCCTTGATGTGGATCTCTGTCCACTACAAGATAATCAATACCAGAGCTAGTATATATTATAGTATAGTATATATAGTATATATAATATAAAAGCATTATTCCTGTAAACCAAAGGCACAGAAACCAGTCCCTATGTGTGATAATGTATTTTACAGAGCAATAAAAACATTACTTTATGTAATAAAATTCAATATAAACCAGCCAGTTAAGTAAGGGAGTTCCTTTACAGGTGGGTCAGAGATAGTATCCACAAAGGAAGAATTCACTGTAGGCCAGATAAGTCATGACTTTCTGGAGAGGATTGAAGGGGATAATTTATGCTATCCTGTAAATCCAGGCTGGTCCAGGCCAGGGGGGTAATTCAGCAAAGTGCGAACTTACCTGGCGATCCTTCAATTCATCTCGCCGAGACTGGTACACACTCCCTTCTCTCCTGCACACGGAAATCAGCGAACGCTTTAAAAAGGTACCTCATCTCATCTTGCGACCACTCGAGTCACCTCGCGAGACTGGAATACCTTTAAAGCGTTCGCTGAGCTCTGCGTGCAGGAGAGAAGGGAGCGCGTAACAGTCTCGGCGAGGTGAATCGAAGGATCGCCAGGTAAGTTTGCACTTTTCTGAATTATCCCCCAGGAGTTTAGTATTAGAATGGAGCCATGCTTTAACTCCGAGTGAATGAAGTAAAGTACCAGTTGGCAGAAAGGGTGAGTGTGAAGTGCGAGTGTGAACTGTGCATAGGTCTAAATCCTATAAATTTTATGCATAATCCCCAAATATTAAAATATCTTATTCATAATGGGCAAAATTTATTAAAATCGTAAATATTACTGAAATTGCAATATCGAACGTTTTTTACCCATATTGCAATTTTGACAATATCGATATCGAATTTTCCAGCGATATTATGGATCTTTGCCATTGAAATCAATGGCTTAAACATTTTGTTCAAATTTCGATATCGCGATATCGGTAATATCGATAAACTTGCGGTCGGTAAAAATTGTTCTATATATCGTGATTTACGGTTTTAATAAATTTTGCCTATTACTGTCCAACTGATGTACAGAAGTGTTAGAAAGTTATGTATCTGCATTCTATTTAATACTCATACTGTACAACAAACAAGAAGACGTTTCATTTTAATGTACAATACTTCCCTGTAGACCTTAGCTAACTTTGCTCCATTGTTGATACAGCCTGTTTAAATAATTTTGATGATGATAGCAAATATTCATAAGGACCCTAAGCCTCTTGTTGATATTTTGGCCATTGAAGGTTTGTACAACCTTTCTTCATTATAGTCTTTGCAAGTTAATTCCTAACTCTTACCCTAGATCTTTGGACCTTGCTCTGTATACTAACCGTGCCTGACTGGACCTAGATCAGCTTGCTGAACTGATTTCAGTTTGATCCAAATTTTAGCTTGATATTCCATTTATTGACAATGCTAAGGAACACATTAAACAGACAATCTACAAAATCCATGGCAAATTATGTGTAATTAATGTGATCAATTTATGCATATCTGCCATGCGGTGTTCATCTCATAATTAGATTCTCTTACATTTTTTAGGGAAATGCTTTTCCAGCTATTCACTTATTAGTCTTACTGCTAAAAAAGTGCCAGCTACCCTGGGTACTGACCCATTTTTTAAAGCTCAATGGAGTGTAAGGCCAGGTTCACACTGGCGTTTATACACGCTACGCTTTTAGAAAAGTGCGTCCTGAAAATACACCAGCAAATTCAGACTGGCATAGCTTCGGGATGCGCTTTTCTATTATACTTACCTAATGCAGTGTGAACACTCTCTCAGCATTTGCAGCTTCTCCTATGTGCGCGCATTCTTTGTGTCACGTCCATGCGCTCAGGAAACACAACTGAGAAGGTTTATAAGGTGTACAGATTGATAAAGGGGCATATTAAGCCTAAGTAGGTTAACTGGAGCCAATTGAATATGAAGCGGATTCAGGTAACAGGAACTGGAGTTGAGATAGTGACATAACTCTTTCAATTATTTTACTATTGTGTTTACGATCAGTTATACCAACAAATACAATATTATTTTCAATCCCTGTACCACATTTCTGCATTTTTTTACTAAATATTTTTTTTAAGATAACAGCAAAAGAGATATTGTGTCCTGCTTTAAAAGAAAGTAATGCCAGTGACTACAGGGCAGGAAATGTTCAAATTACAACTCAGACAGGGACATTTATATCCACAGTAAATGAAAGCTGCTGCTTGTGTTTCTAGAAGGTAGAACTGTAATTTCCAGACTCTCAGATACTTAACAGAGAAAATAAACATAAGCGCAATTGTTAATATATTTTAAGCAGACTAAGGGCCGTTATATAGCGCAGTTCGAGCATTAAAATGCTTCTAAGCAAGCTCTTTATTTAGATATTTCTTTTTTTATATACACATATTGTTATTCCAGGATCTGTCACTTGGTTCCCTGTTCGACGGCTTTGTTGAAAGATGTTTGAAATCACTGGCTGGTTCTTAAAAATGCCCTCTAAGTAAAAGTACAACGCCAGGCTGGGGAAAGTAAGAAATAAACCACTAAACCTCTTTTTTTTGTGTGATTGCAAGCTGGGAGGAAAATATTTAGTGGTAAGCAAAATTGCCAGAAATGTGAACTTCATCTCTTGCAGAAAGGAACGCTCAATTGTTTGCTGAGATGCGTGCTCGTAATGTTGCCTAGTTCCTTTACAATTTCCTTATTTATTTGGCGTCAGGAATTTGTTTTTTTTTTAATGATGATCATTAGCCGCTTAACACTAATTGTTTAAATTTTTGAAGTGTCATCATATCCCAAAACATTGTACTGTGCTAGAAACAACAAGGCAAACTAATAATTACACTAATTGATGGCCTGCGAATATTGACGTTGCTGATCTGGCATTATTTCACCAAAGTAAAAGTAGCAGTTTTCTTTGGTAGGATGTTACTGTTAGTGAATGCTGTAGTTCATCAGTAATTTGGAGATGAGCTCTGATTGGCCAGCTCTGAGTAGCAAAGGATGTCAGAATACAAGTCCTCCAGGATTTTTTTTCACAAAGACTAAAGAGATAAAAGTGGAATAAAATCACCTGTAATGCCAGAGTAAATCCACTACTTTTTTTGTCACCTAGCTAACCAGCAGTCAAGGCTTAACAGTATATCCAATATTTCTCTCCCAAAAGGGCCCTAATTGAAAACGGAATTAAATCATGGGATATACAGACACACACTAAATCATAAATATTCACACACAAATTGCAGCCTCTCTATTCTGTTATTTTGTATTTCTTTTGTATTTGTATTGTATTTATATAGCGCTGATATATTACGCAGCGCTTTACAGAGATTCATCATTCACTTCAGTCCCTGCCCCATGGAGTTTACAATCTAGTTTCCCTATTCAGTCACACTTGCACAGATGTATGTTTTTGGATTGTGGGAGGAAACCCACGCAGGTGTGGGGAGAACATACAAACTCCATGCAGATGAAGTCCAAGGTGGAATTGAACCCAGAACCGCAAGACAATAGTTCTAACCACTGATCCAATGCACTGCCCAAATATGACCCTATGCCTTCAGTTTCAACTTCACCTTTCCAGGGCTGATGCCAACACCCACCCCCGTTCAGCTGGGATTGATGGCAGTAGGAGCTGTGGTGACTGTGGCATCTCAGAAGAATGGGCCAAGTTTAGACTGCAAACTACTTTGTTCTGCCCCTTCTACAAAAACAAGTTGGACTCTGAAAGTTCATATAGATACAGAATATATATATATATATATATATATATATATATTAGAGCAATAAATGCAACATTTTATTATAAGATCACAATTGTCCCATACCCCATAGCAAATTAACAACCCCTATATAAAATAGATATGGAAAAGCTGGATAAGGTTCCGAGGCAGGTCACCCATGTTATAAGGTTATGGAAATCTTGAACTATATAGAAATGACTTATATTTTGGGTCTGTGTTGCAAGATGACTATCTGCCACCTTGCAACTGTGGGCCCTTCTGATTGTATAGCATCTTGTTGCTAAGCAATGAGATGAGAACTCTGCTCCTCCAGTTCCCACTGTCCATTTCTTCAAAGACCAGCTGTAAGCAGAACCTGAGCTTCAGTTGGTTTTCCACTAGAAGTTCTTTCAGTGTTCCAGTTCAGCTCCAGCAACTTCAGTGCCTTAGTATTGATAGCATTTTATCTATCCAGTGCCTGTAGTTACAGTTCTACTGCTCCAGTTCTCCCATGCTCTGGTGTGTTAAAGTTCATTTGTTCCTCCCTTCTGCTTTCTTAATACCGGTAGCAGCTGGCACTAAGTATGCTCTCAGACTTGGAACCCTGTAATTAACTGGCTTTAACCCAACTGTGGTAAAATAATATACATTTAGGTATTACTTGTGATCGCTTTGGAGTGGTTCAAGTGAGCTTTCGACCCCTGGTGGCATAACAGTAGGTTAGAGCCTATTGCAGAAAAGAAGCATCTTCAATAAGACATGAATAATATGTACAGATATTTCTAACATCAGTATAAGGATATGTCTAATGAATGTTCTTGCTAGTCATGCACACGATACACAAAGATCTGCTGTAAATGGAGGTTTTATCACCAACACAAATGGGGATTATTTATTTTAAAAGCATTTGAGCAGCGGAATTCCTAACCTAGTGAGGAGATGACGAGCGATTCTTTGGTTAAAAATGGATTAAATGCCTTTCTAGCAATTTAGTTAACCTAGGGGGTTATTCACTAAGGTGCGAATTCAACTGTCAAATTTGCAAACAGCGGGTTCCCACTGTAAATCCGCTACAATTTCCCCATTGTAAAGTCGCGACAATTTTTTAAGAGTAAGATTGCGACAATTTTCCCATAATAAAGTTATGACTGTGACAATATTCTCATAAAGACAACAGTAGCAGCTTATTGCGACTGTCTTTATCTGGCGAATTCGCACCTATACACAACAATTCGTACTTTAGTAAATAACCCCCGGTCTAGTCCCAAATGATCTAGGAAATCCAAGGACATAGTTTTTGTTGTCAACAGTGGGATTATGAAGGGAGAAAGGAATTTTTTTCATTCACTAGTTTAACCGAAGTGGATCATTTAACACTACAAACTAGATAATGAATTATAGTAACACGGCAATTTTATAATTTTATTTAGGTGAACACACTACATGCAAATACGAGATATGAATAGCAGCTGATGCCTATAAAATTAAAACTTTCTATTCTACTCCAAGAATAATTAAACCTTTTGGTACCATATTACTCATGATGACTGTGTTGGAACTATGGGTATTGCAGCTCTCCTGGTTATAACCGTTCCTGTGTCTATGTGGAAGAGGTAATGGAATTCCACCACCAGCCCAACCCAGATGCAAGCTGTAAATTTGCCACCAGGAACAGAAAAAAAAATCAGCCAGTTACAGAAGTAAATGATGGACAGAGAGACTCAAATTACTTTTAGGCTGAAGAAATTCAGCCAAAGAAGGAAGACTGCCAATGAGACAGGTAGAAACCAAATGAAGTAAAAGAACAATGCTAAGGGACCGGTAAAACATTTCAGTCTGATCTAGCCAAGCGTATTTTTCTTTTGAACTTATCAGCGACAGTGTGAACGCTCCCTCAGTGTTCACATCACTTCCTGTGTGGTCGCATTTTGGGTGCAGCGTATAATACACCGGCCAAAATGCGACAAACAGCATTCCAGACCCAGCGTATGCTCATCATACGCTAGTGTGTCTGGAACTGTAAGTACCATCAGCTTGCATTGAGCCGTATTTTTTTTCAAACTAACGTATTATGCGCTGAACATAATACGCTCATGTGAACCTAGTCTAAAATTGCAGGGTATTGTTTGAATCAAAGTCTACATTAATGCTTTTATGATGAGTTAAACATATTAAACTTCCCTACACACAAGCACTTGATCAAGCACTACTTGACAACTATAAGAAGTGTTTGTGGGTAGGAACTTATCACCTGGGGCAATTTTTTAATGAGATCTCATAACCCATAGCAACTAATTAGCAAAAAAAAAAAGAAGAGGAATCAGTGTTGTGAGAAATCGTGTAGCATAGCCATATTTGTTTTGTCATTTGTTTATTGTTATTGTTTACACCTGGAAGGAAGCTTGCCAACTAGCTACACAGACTTGGGACACCAGGCAAATATGATGCACCTACCATCAAATTCATATACGAGCATAGTCGACAATAAATGAACTTCCTAGATGTTACTTTATCTATTGAGAATGGAGTGATTATCTCTGGTTTATATAGCAAAATCACGGATAAAAATAACATTCTGCATACCAGGAATTACCATAACCCACAGGTGATAAAAGCCATACCTAAGGGGCAGTTTTTGAGAGCTAGACACATTGCTTCAGACGATTTATTTGAGGAAGCATCTCAAGGTCTATTTCATAGGTTCCTTAATGGAAGGTATGACAGAGAAATACTAAATAAGGCATACGGTCATGCTAGGGCTATCCCGAGAAATGATCTCTTGTAGTACCAAACCACCTATTAGTAATCGTTTACCATAGATCTCAAAATTTAACCTTAGATCTAAAAAAGATTGAGAATATCATATGTAATTATTGGTCTGTTTTGCAACAGGGTCCTTCTTATGGGAAATAGTTCAGGGATTTCCCATTGTTTAGCTACACAAGAGGCAGAACACTAAAAGACATAATCAGTCCTAATGAAATAGACTCCCCCAAAACTGGAACCACACTATTCAAAGACATAAAAAATGGGGAACTTTTCCATGTCTATCGTGTGTCTGTTGTCCATCAATCATTAAAGGCAGCATTGTACAACACCCTACACAGGGCAACCCAATTAAATTACATTGCTACGCAACATGAAACACAGGTTGCTATGCTGGGAAAACCACAAGAAACATAAAAGAATGCAGTAAAGAGCATAAGGCCAACATCAGGAATTTTAAAACCAAAACCAACATGGATACCACTGTCTCTAGACATTTTGACCTGTTTTAAAAATCAGGTTTTTCAGTTAAAATGGCAGGTCTTAGAGTTGGTTCAATTACCTTCTGGGGGGTGATATGAGAACACTTTTATCCCAGAGAGAGGCAATTTGTATTAAGAAACTAAATTCATGTGAAGCAAACAGCCTTAATGACCACTGGACAGTTAAACCTTTCCTTTAGCTAACATTCCTGTTTCTCATTTCAAGTAAACACTTATTAGTCTATTCAGCTATACGCTATATGACTTATTACAGAAACACAGCCTCAGAGGTATATGTTTTCTTTCCATATTAATCACTCATTGTATTTGGATGTTCTTGAAGCATTTCTGGATATGAGTTCATTGCAAGAAAACAATGGTAGGCCTTTAAAGTGTAAGTAAAGTTATTAACCAAACTATACATATACAGTATATTATATTTATAATGTAGAAACATAAACTGAAACATTGAAAAGTAAAAATGACTTTGTATTTTTGAGTTATCACCTCTTAATCTTGTAATCTTGTCTCTCCTGCATTAACATGTACAGGCTGTTCCTGTATAGTGCTGAGAAGCCCCTCCCCCTAATGAGGTCACACAATGACTCAGTCTGCTAGTGCATGCTTAGTAATCTGATACTTTTCTCTCACTGCTACAATAGCCCGGCAAGCATTGAAATCCGACTAGGAAGGAGTCGGTTTGAAAAACAGAGAAGGGGAGCGGGGAGTGGGTGTACTTCTCCACTACAGGAAGGAGGAATATTTTACAGAGGGATTACAATTGCTGCAGAGTGAAAAGGTGAGTGAGGATTTTACTAATCATTTTTACACTTTACAATACTTTAATGGGACAAACTTTATAAATAAGGCAGTTCCTATGAATAGTTAATTTGGACTTTAACTTGGCTGGGAGGCCTTGACACTAAGAGGCAGTCCTTACCTACACTTCAGTTGATTGGTGGACACTTTGGGGTGGAGCATTTTTACTCATATTTATGTGTGTTCTGTATTTCACTTGCACATTTGATAAAGGGCAGCCAACCCGAAACATGAAAAATAGCAAAACAAATGTGGCTATGTTACATGACTTTCCCTAATATGAAGATAATTGGCTCTAGCCCCACGGGGTTTTTTTTGCCTTCTTCTGGATCAACATTGCAGGAAAATAGGCTGAACTGGATGGACTTGTGTCTTTTTTCAGCCTTATAAACTAAATTACTATGTTAGTAAATGGTTGCTCCATTGATGCATTCAACTGAATGTGTTCAAACTCCAGCTACCTATTAGTTTAACTATAGTGCCATTACTTCCATTACAGATGGCAGCTCAGAGTAAGCTGCGACCCCCATATGTTCCTTCCATGATCCGTTTGTACCTGCTATACCATCAATACTACATTATTGTATATTTATTGCATCTGTAAAAAAAATTAATATGGGATCTTATATTATATATATATATATATATATATATATATATATATATATATATATATATACAGTATATATATATATATATATATCTATATATACACACACATACTATTCACCCACCTGCTGAATTTTTTTTGCCATTTAAATCATGATTTCTCTGCTGTGTTGATATCACCAGCAGTATCAACCCCTCCCCTCTAAGCCTATTATATTTAATTGCTCAGTTGGCTCATGCCCCTGTTTAAAGAGCATTAGGCAGTTTAGATGAGTTCCATTTCTTCTACAGACAAGATGCTGCACTTTTCATTTGGCGGAAGAGAGATTAAACCGCATTCAAAGATCTCGCCAATGTCTTGGGCAGGATTCCCAAGGATGAGATAAGAAGTGCCCAGGGATGGGTAGTGGGGGTTGACATTAGCTAACATAATATACTGTCAGCTCCCCCAAGGACAACACTCAAATGTAAAATTAGATTGGTTGTAATTAATAGGGCAGACACACACGCACGAAGCTTGTTTTTTCTATTAGCAGTCATGTACACACAACAGGGATTCCTACCAATTAGATTTCCTAGACACTATTATATGAGCTAACATTGTCCAGCAAAATCTATGTACACAGTGATGTCATCATGTACCTGGTGATGTCATTATCTTGGATTTCTGTACAATTAGAATCTGTCTGAGTGTGCATAGTGGTGAAATAAGGTTCCTAGGCCTGGAGTCTTAGCTGCACCCTATTTTAATGCATACCTTAATGTATCCCCATTCATCAATACATGATATTAAGTGATTTATGATCCTAAGAGTGTGCATGATTTTACTATCCTCAGTCATTAAGTGGTTATCCATTCCCTATAATAATACTTAGTCTGGGGCCTGACAGTAATGTAAAATCCTTGTTTGCAATGAACACTACCAGGGGAATTCATCAACAGAGGCAATCATTTACAGAGGTCTAATAATCTCAAAAGTACTGATAATTTCCCGGAATCTAATCCCAATTACATAACTATCCCATCTATTCCCCAAAGCAAATGCAGAGGGATACATCTAACAGGGGCAATCATTTACAGAGGTCTAGGAACCCATAGCAACCAATTGGATGATAGAATTCTGTCACATGACCTTTCTGAAGTGATGGGGAAATTACCTAGAAGCTTTCCAGGGGTCAGTCATGGGGCATGTCATTGGCCATGGGTGTTATGTAAAGAGGGGTTAAGGGGAGGTAGTAGGAAAATAGCCCTTACTGTAATAAACAATTAATAGGAGACAAGAGCTTCCTTCTTAAAGTGAGATAGGCTGGTTCATAGGTTCAGCAGTTGGAGAATGTGACCCTTTTCTATGATCAAGAGTCCTTCAGTGACTAGTTTGGAAGGTTTAAGGCAGAATCTGTGATCACAATTTTAGTTTTTGTTTCCTATGTCACAGACTGACACTAGTCCTGAGAAGTAGGGAGAAGAATGATGGAGAACTTACCCCAGGGATAGGAAGCTCGTAGAAGCAAATAGTCCAGTAGTATTGTGTTAGCGCTAGATAGGAAACATGGAATAAAAAATCACAAAGAGGAAATAATCCCCTAGTGTGATATTGTATGGATAACGTACATTGAAACATACACCAAATAGTGCATTGATAAAATATGATGATATACAATTAATAGTGTCCAATATTTCTTTAACTATTATATTTTTCTTCAATAAATGGTGCTGGCGACACTATAGTGATTCACGGTGTTGTTTCACTATAAAAGGTGTGAAGGAGGCTAATACCCCCAATGTGAAAACACTCACCAGATGAAATCTGAATGTGATCTTTTAAGCAGTTATTGTTGGGCGACAAGACGCAAACAAAGGGTAGTGTCAATCAATACAGCTACAGTATATTTGTGAAAAGGAGGGTATGAATGACCCCCCTGTAGGAATCACACTCACCAGATTGTGCATAGAAATAAGTACTTAAATAATGATAGATGTCTCTTGGACAGACAGTGGGCTGTGAATTCCTCCTCCGAACATGTACATGGAGAGAAGGATCATAGTGCAGTACGTATAAAAAAAATTACAATTTATTAAACATCTATATACTCACAAACGGTTGTAAAATACAGGCTTCTAGTGCATAAAAAGTCTCTCAACGCGTTTCGCTGAAAGAAATAAGCTTTCTTAGGAGTGTATTCAGTTAGGATTCAGTTCAGGTAGTTGTAACTGGAATTGTAATAGGAAGCTTTTAGTATGGTGAAGGTACCAGCTCAAGCAAGAAATTCCTTGGTGACAATGTTTTTGGATTTCATTGAGTTAGTATAAAGAGTCTGGGCATTCTGGGAAATTTTATTAACAAGGACGATCTTTTCTGAGGTCCAGTAACCCAAAACAACCAATCAGCTGTTAGTATTTACTGGTATTAGGATGCTAGAATTATAAAAGCAAACTTCTGATTGGTTGCTATGGGTACTAGACCTCAGTAAAGTTTTCCCCTGTTGATGTATCCCCCTCCATTTGCATTGGGGAATAGATGGGATTGTTACATAAGGGCGAATAGGTTCAGGGAAACTATCAGTACTTTTGAGATTATTAGACACAAATATTTGACTTTTTGTTAAAATGCAGAGGCTTATAATAACAGACCAAGTTAGTGATGAGAGTGTTACTTTAAATAAAGATACTGTAAGCCAATGCATTAAAATCCATTTTAATCACCCAGGAGCCCCCAGGAATGTCTGATAACCTTACCTAGTCACAGAGATGTCAAACTAGAGAATGCTGGTAGATCTGACAGTGCAAGATTTCCGTCCAACTTCTCCATCTTAATATTTACAAAGTGCCTGTAGTAATGTTAGCTTTACCTTTTTTTTTTCTTTTTTTTCTAATTCAGTTCCTTAAAGCAGACGGTATCAGTAAAAATACAGATGCATAATAGTCTCCATCGTCTATTATCAGACAATTCCTCTGAAATCAAAAATGGCAAAGCGTCTGAGTTCTCTGCTAATAAATATTCCATCCAAGGTACGTACAGCCAATTTATAATGCCTGTTTATTTTCCTTTCTCACTATAAATGCTGCCATCTCGTTGGAAATGTATTTATTTCATTGTTAATCTTCTCCATTTATCTCAGTGAGTAGCTCCCATTCCTCCTCCTTCTCTCGGTGGATCTGTTTAAAATGTTTAGAAACCCTATTCTTTGCTTTTGCATGTTTATCATCTTGCTGAAAGTGGAAAGAAGAGAATGTTTCCTGCAGTTGGTCTCACATATAAATTGCTTTTATTAAAAAAATAAAAAAAATAATTCCTGTAAAATGCACAGGCATATGTGTTAAGTGTAAAACCTGTCATATATCCATAATTTGCAGCAGAATAGGACCGGTTTCATTGTCACCTACTAATACTAAATTAGATTCTACTAATGAAATAAATGTTTAGTAAATATATATGTATTTAAAAAAATGTACCTTTATACAGCATTTCTCTCTGTCATCTTCCCTGTCAGCCTGACTTTCCTTTCCCAAGTCGGGAGGGTGGGGGTTAAATTAAGATTGACATAATAGCTCCTCCAATCAGATCCCTTAAGTCACCATCTAGCAGGAATCTGATTGGAAGAGCTATTATGTCAATCTTAATTTAACCCCCACCCTCCCGACTTTGGAAATAAAAGTCAGGCAGACAGGGAAAATGACAGACCGAAACACTGTATAAAGGTAAATTATTTTTAAAATACATATCTATTTACAAAAACGTTTATTTGATTAGTAGTGCCTAAATTAGTATTAGAGTTTTGAGGTGACAGATGCACTTTAAGTCCCAAGTAAAATGTATATATCATCACACACACTCTCAGAGGTACAAATAAAGATGCAAGGGATTCTGGGTAAAGTTACCTGTTAGGTAAATGTTATTACAACAAATGGATACGCACAGAATCCTTATTGGGATATTGATCGATATCACAGTGCATTTTCTTGCATGCACAGTATTTTAGGTTCAGGTCAAGCCAGCAGGGCTCTTATAATTAAAAGGAAACTCTTCATGGTACTCTATAAACTGCCCTTATTCAGCCTTAACTAAGGATCTTCTTCACATATGCCCAGGGATTTCTCAATCTTAGTTGTGGTCTCAGCTGCCACTCTGTCCTAATCCCAATACTGATAAGCCCCGCTGAATCTATTATATGCAGATATCAAATTAAAAAATAAAAACTAGAATAAAAAAAAAAAAAACCCATAAAGCAGGGTTATATAATAGCACACCAAATTGGTTTTAAAAAAAAACAGATGAAATTATCTGAAAAAACTGTATTTTTCCAAAAACACTTGGTCATTAATAAATTAATTTATTGTTAATAATTAATTAATGGAAAAAAAACTCTCTTTATTGATACCAGAACATTTCAATAAATATAAACAACACCCCCACAAAAAGGTGAAAGTTATTAAAGTCGATTAAAGACTGATCTTGTTGTTTTTAGTTTATCCCACGAGATCTCAAGTTGATCCCGTGAGATTAACGCTCGAGTTTTTTTTATCGAATTTTTCGATGGAAGGGTAGCCTTACTTTACTTCAGTAGTTTGGCTACTTTTCCATTGAAAAAGTAAATAAAAAAACTCCAGTGATAATCTTGCGGGATCAACACGAGATCTCATGGGATAAACTCGAAAATACGGAGATTGGTCTTTTCAACTTTAATAACTTTCGGCCATGCTGTTGCAAATTCATTACATAATAAATTTTTTTTTTAAATTGTTGAGGGTGCCACCCAGAGCAAGCTCTGGCCCTAAAGGCGCCCTAGGCGCCCCTTCCCCCGACGCCCCCCCATCCTGCGCTGCCCAAGTCCCCGGCGCCCCCCGTACCGCGCCGCCCCCCTCCTCCGGCGCCTCCCACCTCCCGAGCTGCCCCCCGCGACACAAACCACACTGTGCCGGCTCTGCCATTAGGCAGGTGGCGCCCCTAGCATTTGCCTACTCTGCCTAATGGTAGAGCCGGCACTGGTGCCACCCATACACTGTAAAATACAGAACACTGATCGCCAAATTGTACTGTGTATATCAAATGCTCAACTACAGACAAGCATATTTTAATGGATAGAAGTCTATTCTACTCTTCTTAATGTAAGTTGTGGACTAGCTACTTCATCTGAAAAAATTCATGTGAAAGCCACTTTTTAAAGACTATAACAGCCAATGATGTACATGCCGTAGGGAAGAAAAACTCCTCAGGAATTCCTGTCCTTTTAAAAAGAGTTCAATCCTCGTCTCTAAGGTACTCTAAAAGAACTGGAATTCCTGAGGAGTTTTTCAATATCTTTATGTCTATTGAGGATTCTTACTTTAATCAATGATTAGCTTCAGACCCAAAACCTAGCTTCTTTCTCTGTAGAGTAGCATCCTTTCAATGCCTGTTCCATCTAAACTAAAATCTTACAGCCAATCAGATCTGTGCATTGTATAGTATAATATTGCCAGTCTTTTCAGGTTTAGCCAATGGCTAGACAAGCTAAGGGGAGAAAAAGTAGGCAGGGCAGAGACATTAAGGGGGGAATTCACCATTGTGCGAAGTGAGCTCCGGACCCTTCGTCTCACTTCGCACAGACTGTTATGCGCTCACTGATGTCCTGCACGCGGACATCACCGAACGCTTTAAAGGGATTCCAGTCTCGGCGAGAGCACTCGAGTCGCTTCGCTGAGACTGGAATCCCTTTAAAGCGTTCACTGATGTCCGCGTGCAGGACATCAGCGAGCGCATAACAGTCTGTGCGAAGTGAGGCGAAGGATACAGACCTCACTTCACACTATGGTGAATTCCCCCCTAAGTGTTTCACGCAGTGATGCTTTAAAAGAATATGAGACAATTTATTTATAGGACTTGTATGTATGCAAGTATAATTTTATTTATAAAGCGCCACAAATGTACGAAGCACTGTACAATTCAGCAACACAAATATAATACAGACATGGAAACTGCTATGTAATAATGTTTAACAAAATGCATGATTAACATTGCCTACAAATACAAAGAATAGAGTACACCTTCTTATAACGGATTCAGGAAATAGTAGCAAGTGCAGCGCCTATCAATCTCTCCAGTGCAATGTTACCATAAACCAGTCCAGATATATATTCCAACAAAGTCCTTTTAGAATCTTAAATCTTTAACAGCTGCTCCACATGAAGAAACTCCTTCTGTGAATCATCATTTAAGCACAAACAAAAACTAAAACAAGGATTGATTTAAAAATCTTTATGAAGCCCAAACCTTCAGATAGGATATAAAAATAATTCTCCTTTATAGAAAGTGACCAGAAGTTCAAAAATACACCCAGTAAAAGGAATAAAGGGATCCCCCTCTTCAATGGCAACTCACCAGATGCTAGACAAACGTATAATACAGTTCACATGTCCACAAATGCTTCTGTAGGCCGTGTATTTCCCATAAGCAGATTTTCAAAAATATGCAACATATCTGTTTAGGGCACTAGGGCCCTTATTTGCTTGCTAGTTTTTTTAGGGGTCTCTCGTATGCCTAAAAATTCAATGATGTAAAATGGTTTTAAATCCCATTAGAGTAGAAGTAAAGCTCAACATTGAAGGGGTTATTCTATAAAGTCCAAATTCGACTGTCGAATTCACAAACAGCGGATTGCCCTAGCAAATCCACGACTGCGACAATTCTCCCATTGTAAAGTTGCGACTGCGACAATATTTCCATAGTGAAGTCGCAACTGCGACAATATGTGCATTATAAAGACACGACTGCGACAGTAGCCACTGTTTTTAGCTGGTAAATTCACATCTTTAAGCAGCAATTTGGACTTTAGAGAATAACCCCCTCAATTTGTTTTTAGAATGTCCCAATGACATCACTAAGAATATTGCAATGCCTAGATACATGGTGGACTGCAGAATTTTTTGCAGGGGGGGTTGCAAGTTGCAACCTATGGCTCATAGTCGTAGCTTCAACTTTCTTGTTACTAAGTGCACTGTAAATGCTTGTTTCATGAAATTTAAAAAAAACCAAAAAACCTGAACAAGGGAACAAACTATTTACTATAAACTTAACAACAGTTTATCCGTGCGGTCCTCCAGTCCCTACGGTCGATCAAACAAAACCTGCAAACGTCGACTTTGGCCGCCGAAACTGTCAATAACTTTACTGATGAATTGCTTCTCATATGACAACTCATATACATCTACATATACTCAAAACAGCCATAACATTAAAACCACTTGGCTAATATTGTATGGCCTCCCCTTGTACCCTAAACCCCTGTTATGATAAAGGTTCATACTATATTTATATATTGAAGTTTCCATTCATTAATTAATTTACAGGCTGTTTGGACTTACTTGGTAGTTTTGTTGGGTCCAGTCTTATGTGGTTCTGGTCCCTAAGTTGGTAGATGGTTTGGTGCATAGTGGTGCCGGCTGTTCGGGTAGTTGCGATCAGCGTCACAGTGTGTCAGGGTCTCCTGCTGAGTCGCTGCCTTCCCATGAGGCCTCTTCTCCCTGCACTTCTGTGATCATCTCTGTGCGCCTCAGCTAACAGTCCGCATTTCTCCAATTAGGCCCTATCAGGTGCGCTCAATGTCTCTGCACCTCTGCTTTGGATTCGGCATCCGGTACCCTAGGCACTAGCTCAGAATCCAGGGGGGTGCACGTGCACACCCTTGCACCTGCCTGTGGGTGCCCATGCCTAGATATACCCTGTTTAAGAATAACATTAATTAAAGTGCATTACTACTGCAGTGGAAGTTAGCAGAAGTGACTCTTGCTATTGATCTTTGTATATTCTCAACAGATAGTTTTGTTTATCGCTGCTTAAAATCTCATAAATTACAAAAAAATTCCAAGCAAATGCTAATGTTACTGTGTATGTCTGTATACACAGAGTGAGCAATAAACATTCATGAATAAACAGTCTTTTACATCATAAAATCAGTCTATATTTACAGTATTATATACTATTAGTATATTGCATCAAAAGGTCATTCTTGAATGCAGTATAATATTTTTACAGTCCATTCATATTTCCATTCACATATCCAGCAGTAAGCAATGCAGCTGCTGACCATGTGATTGTAATATAAATGTAATGTGGATACAGTATAATATGTAATCTTTGCTAACAGAGCTTATATAGTCAAGGTGCACAACAATCTGTTGTTATATTGCACAAACTGGGTTTATTTATTCCACTCTCCCATGGTCACAAAACTCATTACTCTCTCTGGTTCTTACAATCTAAGGAAAAAAACGAAAGCAAAAAATGGAGTTTCAGTTGGATAAATACTATGTTTTTACATTCCTCACTATATGTGATTTTTCTATATTGCTATTAATAATGTACATAGGAATTGCAAAATGTTAAGGGAATTTGTCGACTGAATCAGTTTCGTTTTGTAAGAGTGTTTAGAAAGAACATAATCCCAACAAAAATATAATGATGTCAATTGGTACCTATGGCCAAATGTACTGACACTTTATGCTACTGCACTTTTTACCCTCCTCTCTGTTTATTTAAGTCTTCCTCCTATTTAGATCGTAAGCTCTATGGGGCAGGGACCTCCATCCTTTTGTTTCAGTCATGGCCTGACACTTACAGCCTAATTCACCATAGTGCGAAATGAGCCGTGAAGCCCTCGGCTCACTTCACACATGGTGTTATGCGCCCGCTCATGTCCTGCACGCGGACATCAGTGAGAGCATTAAAGGAATTTCAGTTTCGGTGAGAGCAAAAGAGTTTCCTCGCAGAGACTGAAATCCCTTTAATGCGCTCGCTGATGTCCGCGTGCAGGACATCAGCGGGCACATAATACCATTTGCGAAGTGAGCCTAAGGCTTCGCTGGCTCACTTCGCACTATGGTGAATTAGGCTGTTAGAGTGATGTAGTTTCTTGATTGTTTGTAATTTACTTCACTTGTTCTTTGTTATGCACTTCCCTTGTCTGTATTATAACTGTATTGTTGGATTGTACAGCACTGACTAAACTGTTGGCGCTTTATAAATAAAAATATACATACATACGTACATACATACATGTGATCATGGCCGTCCATAAGAAAGCAAGTCTACAATGGTTAAGAATAGTTTGACCACACACAACTGAAGCCATTTAAACTGTATAAAATAGTATATACTATAGTGAAAAAGTCTGTGCTAAAAGTACAATGGAGAACATTTCATTAGTACTAAAATGGCTGTTAATTAAAAAAAAATGTAAATAGCAATGGTATATTAGGTAGTGCTTAAGGAACAGTTGGCAATATACCCATTGCCCTAACATAGTATTACTGCCACTAAAATCAGAGGAAGAACATGCATTCTCTACGCCAGGGGTCTCAAACTCGCGGCCCGGGGGCCAACTGCGGCCCTCAAGAAGATAGTTTGCGGCCCCCCACTTGATCCAACACAGAGGGAGTCCTGGCTGACTCCCTCCGTGGTTTGGGGAGGGCTCCTGTGACTGATCGGATACCATTCCTATAGGAACCCAGGAGTGTATGTGATCAGCGCTTCTGGGTTCCTTCTACTGTTAACTGCTGCCAGCTGGGGCAGCAACAGCACGTGCTGCCAAACTCTGCCGGGGGGATAAGTA
>WMED01006449.1:0-18466 GCA_019650415.1 Pipa parva
TATAATACAAACCTGTTCATGTTTCTGATATTGCGGTGTCACTGTACTGAAACTATACATTTATGCTAGTATTATGCCAAGATTTTCCTGACCAAACCCTTTGAAGACCACACTTAAGGGGGATATCTATCAAAATCAAAAATGTTTTCTCCTGGTATACCAATATACCTTTAATTAGGTGGGAAATATTGATATTGCCGATGTCAATATTTATGAAGTTCTTTCTGCCCTCCATCCCCCATCCAAAAGATCAGTGATATCGATGGAGAATGAGTTCCATTGACTGTAGTGTAAACTGTAGTGGTCTTAATGCATCGATGTTTATCAATATCTTTTTTCAATATCAATAAACTTTATTCGGCACTTCCTGAAGGGAACTCGAAAGGGAACTGAAAAATGTGGTAAAAGCAGCAAAAAGTGTCGAAACCAACTGAATGGCTGCAAAATGGTTGAAATGACCTTTATAAATTTCCCCCGTCACTATTCGGGAACTAGCAGTTGGTGCAGCACAAAATGACTAGGAGAAAACATTTTTTACAACTTTACTAAAGTTCATTAATGTTTGAAACTGTGAAATTCCTAATATCCCTTATGGCTTATCATAAGACATTTACAGTTTTCTCTGCACTGCATAATTAAGCAATCATTTTGTAGCTATTACGGTAGATATAGGAATAAGCTTCGCCTAATATTATAAACTGGATGTGTGGGTAATAAGATAAAGAGATCAGCCATGCATTTTATTATTTTATTGACTGCGTCAATGCAGTGCTCACTCGAATTTGTCATTACCCACCATGCTGTAAACTGTTTTATTCTCCTGTTTGAAGGGCAAGATCAGGATCCTAGAATAAAAAGAATTATTAGAAAATTCGGGTGTACTTTCTACGCTATTTTTCATTTAAAATGTAACATATTCCCTGAAGCTATCACTGACTGTCATCAGTATGTGTACATTTTGTTTTTACATCCAGAACATTGGATCGATTTACAGTGTACAAAGTTACTATGTACTACACACTTTTTTCCATTATGCAGGACACTGTGGCAGTAAGCAAGATAAAAAACCATATTCTGAAAACAGTCCAGAAAGTAAATAAAAAAAAAAAAGAAAATTTTGCCCGTAAACATCTAAATAGGAATCACGGTGCTGAAAGCTAAACTTATTTTGTTGTTTCGCACATTCAGTATTGCTGAACCCAAATTTGGACATATTCATTAAAGTAAAAATTTGGCTATTGAAGTGAATTTGTGACTTGAGGTCACTACTCTCTGATAGTCATGAATTGTCTTATTCCTTATTCACTGAGAGGTGAATTCCATTAGCAAACTAGTGGACATAATTTCTTATGTAGTTCAGCCTAGTGAGTTGAACAGTAATAGATCACAGAGTGATACAAATTCAACCAGTGAAGTGCAGTGACATCATCCTTACAATGTCCCACTAACTATATTAAGTGAATATTACATCCCGTTACCTTGTCCCTAGTTCATGCTGTCGCAGTCTTGAATAGGGCACCTCCAACACCTGCTTCCTTAGTTGCCTATAAATTAAGACCATCACACCTTTTCTTTGCAATATTACTGGCCACAGCTTTATTAATTCATTTAAACATGAACAGCAGTACTGTCAGGAATAACCACCTTTTCCCTGTTAGAAAAAAACAAAGACAATAATGAACATACTATCTTGTCAGTCTGCCCTTCCAGTCTTAGTACCAGCCACTAGTCGCATGCTTCTCCAGCTCAGTGGGTATGCTTCACATGGTCGCCGTCCCAAACAACTGCCCCAACTCCCTCATAGGGACCCAAGCCCTTTGAGGAGTTACTATCCATTACCAATTACCAATGCTAACCTTAGCATTACTGTATAATCTTAGGAATCCATCCTATAACAACCCTATAAAAAACTACCCTCACTGCTGTGACAAATAAACTCCCCAAAGAAAAAGTATTATGGCTCCCAAATTGAGCCCCCCTTTTATAACTATGCTGTGTACCCCAACCCCCAAGGTTCCATGTGCAATCCCTAACTATCCGCCCCTGGAACCATTCCCTGCTAACTAGGGATGATGGGAATGGAATTGGGATTTTATTGCCTCATTCCTACTAACCTAAAATAGCTACCACCCTATGCAAAATTACCTTTTTCTTTACATGTTCCCTCCTACAGACCTACTACCCCCACTCCCACTACAAACTAACCTATCCCCTGTCATCTCTAGCTGGGTCCTCTTCATGAAGCACCCTTCCCATTTCAGTTGTCAGGGCTAACTTTATTGTCCCTTTTGAATGAGCAATCATGATACTCCACATGGAGCCCTGCCATCAACCCC
This sequence comes from Pipa parva, assembly GCA_019650415.1. Classification (NCBI taxonomy): domain Eukaryota; kingdom Metazoa; phylum Chordata; class Amphibia; order Anura; family Pipidae; genus Pipa; species Pipa parva. The sequence goes on from WMED01006449.1 coordinate 2,337, forward strand.
CCAATTCAGCACTTTGATCTGGCAAATTCAAACTGCTGAATCCAACACACTATGCCTTGCTGAATTCGTCTCATCTACAGACTCTGGCACATGATGAATAACTGAATTACAGGTGCACATGCATGCAACGTGATGCAAATACCTCCATAAGTCTGAAACCATTGTAAGTATCCGAATTGGAAGCAAACTATCCATAATCACAAGAGTTCGATGAATATGGGAAGATAGGGAAGTGACGAATGGAATTCGGATCTTTACACAATTGCAAAGAGGGAATCCCATTGTGGGGATCTCCCAAGGTAAGCAAAATGAATCAGTATTGCCTTCATAAGATCAAAAAGGCAGGAATTATTAAGCTTGTGAATTTCTCCAAATTATTTTGTATGAAATTTAAGTAGAAAAGTATAACAAAATAAAATCCTTAAAGTGCACCTGTCAAAACTAATACTAATTTAGGATGTACTAATAAATGTTTTTGTCAATATATATGTATTTTTAAAAATGTACCTTTATACAGTATTTCTCTCGGTCATCTTCCCTGTCAGCCCGACTTTTCTTCCCTGAGTGTAGGGTAGGTGGGGCTCAATAATATTTAACATTATAGCTCTTCCAATCAGATCATTTAAATCACGCTCTAGCAGGGATCTGATTAGAGGAGTTATAATGTCAATCATCATCACCCGACCCAGGAAAGAAAAGTCGGGGCTGACAGGGAAGATGACAGAGAGAAATGCTGTTTAAAGGTACATTTTTTTAAAATACATATATATTTACAAAAACATTTATTTCATTAGTAGAACCTAAATTAGTATTAGAGTTTTGAGGTGACGTGTACTTTAAATCAAACAAGGCACTGACAATAAGGTCGTCCAATATTCTAGAGACATTATTGCATGATTTTGACTTTTCCAGACCGGTTTGTGAGTAGTCATATCTGATTACCTTCATTTTACAATCCCTAAAATGATCTAATACAACATGTTTTATTTTGCTGTAAGAAGATTCAGGCAGACTGCACTAGGGAATAAAGAAACCACACATGTTCTTGGGAAGGCTATAGTTTAGTCAAGCATAAAAACAAAAGTGACAAGAAAACAAAAGTATCAGCGCCAGATAAACAAGTACCAATTAATTCTATCAATATATATATAGGGTATAAAATAGCCAAACACCTTAAGGCCAGGTTCACACTGGCGTAAATGCACTAGTGCATAGATGCTGTGCTCAAAAAAAAAAAAACATGCCGTGATTGCCTATGTGACTTACCTGTTCTGGCTACACTAACGCTAAACGCACGAGCGCACATGCATGAAGGCTTGCTGTTGCATATTGAACTGGTGTATGCATAGGATGTGAAGAATGTGGACAAATAGGAGGAGCCAAGAACACTGAGGCTTTCACACCGCGTCAGGTAAGTTCTATAGAAAAGTGTGTCCCGAATATTCTCTGACCTGACCTAAACGATCAGTAAAACCCCAAAAAAATTCCATTTGCATTGGCATGACTGGTATTCAAATATATCACTAGTAAAAATGTTATCTTTGAAGTTAAAAACATGGGTTTTATTGCATTCTGTCTGTTTTTATCTTTACTGATAGCAGCCATGTTATTATACAGACCTCATTAAGTCCAATTGTTTTCTATGGTGGTTTATATAAAGTATATATATAGGAAGTATGCCCTAAAGCCCGATTTTAAAGCTAAATAGCTACATTTCTTACTTTAAAGACAAAATGTTGTTATTTTTGGAAGCAAATGTTGAATATATAATTACTACTAATTCATTTGAGGCATATTGAAAAGTCTACAGTCTCAAAACAATGTTGGACAGTTACAAAATTTATTAAAATCGTTAAAATTATCGATATCGTGATATCGAACGTTTTTTACCGATATCGCCGATATTAATATTGCGATATCGGTAAAAATCTGTTCGATATTGCGATATCAATGCTATCGCTTTTAATAAATTTCTTTAAGTGTCTCGGGATCTCCAATGTTACTGAGATTTCCACTTCTGATCTCCAGAACCTAGTGTAAAACAATCTGCAAGAACAGTGCCCTGGGGCACAAAGAAAGCAGGGTATCTCCCTGGTGTAATAAAGCCTTGATAAATAAACAGATAAATAGGGTCAATCATGCACAAAAGCAGCTTCACCATTTAAAAATTAGGATCATGGGTAAATACCATTTTATTTGGTACAATGTTCTATCAAGATTGTACATAACCTTGGTGTGGTAAGAAAAAGGAGGAAGAGATCACAATAATAGATTTACAGAGCAATAAAAATCTACTAGATCTATAGAGTACTGTAATAAATAGTGTTATGATGTCTGTTCTTCCATCAAATCAGTATTGAATATTAAGGCCAATGAAAGGGAATATTTACTTGGATCCAGTCCCAAAGGACTAAGTATGTTTCTGAAATTAGGCATCCTGGATAATGTAGAAAATGTTAGCGCTGCTATTGATTTCTGAATCACTGACATTCCATTCATGCATAAGTGTTCCAATACGAGTACACAATAAGTGTTACAATAGTTTTTGTAATGGGTTAAAGGATAACTGAAATCCCAAATGAATTGTTAATATTTCAATATTTTAATTCCTTCTTATAATAATTTGTAATATCTAACTTGAAATATCTATTTGTATTTTAGTTCAATGGCTCAGCATTTTAATCAAGAACACCTCCATTAAAATATATCACAGAGGTATACTGTCCAGATAGGCATATCACTGATCTGGCTCACTTGCACACTCTTTAGCTATGTATAAGTTTAAAAATATCCGACTGCATGAAGACAAATGGTATTATTTGCAATGACAGCACAATTTTGTAAAATGTATGCTTGTGAGATCATTTGCTGTTAAAAGAATGGCCTCCTCACTCCAGAGGAACATATCAGAAGTAGTCCTATCCTCCTGATGCACCCCTCCAGTATTGGCTGGGCGCACCAGGACACTGGAAGAATTCCCGGTAGGCCCCTGTCCCGGGTGGGCCTCAAGCAACAAAGCCTCATGGCCCTAAGGGGGCCCATCCAGCAGGCCAGTCTGACAAGGCTAAGACCTCCCCTCTCGCCAGCCACATCACATAATGTCATACATAATGTTACACAGCCAGCGCAGGGGTGGGCCTGATGCTGCACCCCTCTGTCCAACCCTATCTGCCTAATGGATGGTTATCACCATATTTGAGATAAGACTACTCCTGATGCGTCATATGCTGACTATGTAATAAAGTCATGGCACCACCCCCATTAAAAAAATTTTTCTAAGGGCACCCAAGGGTATGACCATGTTTTCATTAGACTGGAGCACTAAAACAAGAGTCTAAACTCTGCAGAACAGCATATATTGAATCTACTAGATCAAAATGGCATCCAGAGAATAATAAGTAGCTGAATTTTTGACATTACGTTAACACAGTGCCATTTGGTATCTTCTTCTGTTTCTGAGTTCTGAGCTGAGTGTATCAGTTTGGGACCTAATCAAAGCAATTGTCAGAATGTTTGGAAAATACATTCTTTATGAGGAAAGCAGGCTAGACAGTTTGCCTTGTTAATGTTCATTGACATCAGTCATTGCTCACCTTGTTCCACAGGATAAGATTAACGCAAGCCTTAACGGCCTTGACAAAATATAGCTAAAGGAAAAGTCAAGTGTGCTCTGTGATAATAGGAGCATGAGATACTTGTTTGTGGAAGCAAGGCAAAAACTATAGCAAATAGCATGCACATATGAATGGTGCTACTGATTTTATGGGATAAAATTGAGTCTGTGATAGCAGCCAATTGAGAAAAAAAACAATAATATAATATGCCTTTTGATAAAAGAAATATAATTGAAATAAGTTTATACAGGCAGTTCCCAAAGAGAAAGACCAGAGTGGACTTGCAGAACCAGTAGTGGATTTTATTCTCTACATCTTTTAGGCCTTTGGAGTTTACCTCACCACCCAAGTTATCTTAGCACCTGAAAGGCCCCAACCCACACGGCACTCTGGGAGCATGAAAGATTATAGTAAAACTATAATAAACTTACCCCCAGTACATTCTGTATTTACCTAAAATCGTGCTAACTTAATCCTGGGGGAAAGGACCCAGCTAATTAGAATTATGCCCACAGAAGTCAATAAATATATAGGCAGATTTATCTGTACAGATTTCAATTGGGAAAAGTGGGTCTTAATAAAATAGACAGTTAATTTCTATGAACAAGTACGGTATTTATTAATTATTAAAGATTTGTTGCTTAATAGACAAACAGAAAAGCATGTACAGTACAGTAGTTACTATACTGCCTTTTATACAGCGACCTCAGCATAGATACTGGCACTGCTTATCCTCAGGACTCATTAATTAGTTTCCAGAGGCTATTTCTGTGGGTCATCTCAGGTGAGATTTTTCCTTTCAGAACATTTGCAGTCCCTGCTGCCTCCACATATGTAGTTCAGTCTAACATTAGTGACCCATGCAGTCAGCTAGATCAATGACACTCCTCAGTGGAGCTCACTACATCTCACTATAGTTAAAGGCCCCAGAGATGCTCCCTGTGCATTACAAGAGATGTAGCTTGGATACCCATGCCCCAAAGCATAATGCCCACCCCTCTATATAACAGGGAGTGTAAGCTCCAACAACTATATTTACTGCCACAAACAAGCTGGAGAAAGTGAATATTACCTCCAAGGAACCCTCAATTAAATGAAACAACTAATGACCACCTGATACCCCATTATTCTGTTAGGACACTAATATGTGCAGTATATTACATGAGGTAGGGGTACTTCTTACCTGAGGATTCTTTTTGTCTTTCTTTCTAAGTTACATTAGGGACCCCAGACACCAAAAATGTTTCCTGATGACCTAAAATTAGATCTGTGAACTTGGAAACATAATTACCGGGTTGAAGAAATGTGTACATGTAGTTCCACCATCCCATTTCCCAACTACTTCTTAAAATCCTACTGATAAAAATATACATTTCTTTTACATTTTGGGTTCCAGGACCAGTTACACCAGAGAGCACCACACGCCAAATAGTATGTGTTTGTTTGTTTTTTGTGTCTTTGCTGAGTGCAACCACCTTTTACTAATAAACAAACTCCTTTTTGGTTTAAATGTTTTCCGTGGAACATCATATAACATATTTTTCTGAGTGAGTATAAATGTATTTTAAAATAAAATCTCATATATCATCTAACTATATTTGAGGACTTTTGGATACATGGTTAAATCATATAGGGCATTTTTATTGTGTTGGCATTACTGTTCTTGTTGAATAAGAACACCTTGTTCATATAGATTATAAAAAAGTATAACTTAGACAGCTGGTCTTCTTACCTGAAATATTAATATGACTTTATTAATTTACCATTCTTCTGTTTTTTTCATTTTTATTTATATTGTTACTTTATATAATTCTGTTGTAGTTGCAAAAACCAGTCATAAAATAAAAAGAAACAGAAACACGCATCAAACAGACGGCTTTATAATATTCAGCATACTACCAACAAATACTCGCTATAAAAACTTGTTTCCTTTTTCTGATTCTCAGAAATATGCAACATAAACACTCTTTTATTAGTGCCTCATCTTCTTTATAATTATGTGACATTATGAGCTGTTTATTTTGTAGCTGTCTAGCAGAAAAAAGCAAAGAGGAAGGTGAAACAGATTCCAAACCGTATTTTCCTCAAATTACAACTCCTTACTGAATGCGGCAGGGCAATTTTATTCAACTTTCAGTTATTAAACTTATGTAGAAAGATGCACTGGGCTTTATTGACTAAAGGATGAATTCAGCTGTTCACCTTGCTAAAATTCAAGTCGCATCACCAAAATAGTCACAAATTCACTTCTCCTTATTGATGAAGCTGCAGATAGATTTGTCAGAAAGGCAGACTGCTACGGATGCAGTCACATGTGTAGTGTGTTCAAGTCAGTCTTATAGAAGTAGGATGCAAAGTCATGCAGAGAGATGTGAATTCCTCCAGTCAAGTGCAGTGAAGTCATCCTCACCATATCCCACTAATTGTATGTAAGTGAGCAATACATCTATTTCTGTGTCACCTTGCCCCTAGTTCATGTTAAGTAAGTAGACTAATTTAGTCGCAGTTGCCATTGTCACTATTGATGAAATAGTCACCTTACGCCACACCAGAGTACAGCCATCAACCCTCCAATTCCCCACTCTGATGTGGCAGTCAAACAGGTGAATTCAGAGTACTACGTTGTGTCGAATTTATGACTGCTACAGACTCCGCTGTTTCCTCAGTAGTCAAAGTACCTGTGCATGCACATGCAAAGTGATGCAAAGTGCTCCATAAAATTGTGACTATCATAGTAGCCCAAATTAGACATGTATTTGCCACATTGCAGAGTTTTCTCAATAAGTGAACATGGGGAAGTGGCGAAAAGATGCAAATTTAGAGCCTTATAGGATTATACAGCCTTTAGTCAATAAAGTCCACTGAGTGTGAAATTCCATTCAAGAGGAATTAAATATCGGTCATGCTATCTGCATTACTAAAAAAATATTTAGAGATATATTTTCATAGCACAAGCTGTCTGAAATGCAATGGATGTTTACAGCTGGTTTATTGCTTTAGCATAGGTCTAATGCAGCCTTCAGTTCAGCTAGGTGCACCTCCACTGGTCAAATAAAAATAATCAAAAAGAAGAACCACACACAGGCAGCTGTGCTGCAACCCTTTATTGGGTGAAGGTAAAACACGACATGTTTTGTGTTTATGTTTATCAAGTCCAACGAAGAACCTGCGCTTCAATTAATCATATCACCTATGTCAGAGTAGGGATTCTGGGAAAAAGTCCAATTCTGGGACAATAACAATTACCCTACCACAGTTCACCTTCAAGCCTCTACTTGTGCAGCATGATAGTTGTCAATATTTCCACATCAGCCAAATGTCAGCATATCTGTCCCTTTTGGGTAAGCCCCACCTTCTGCTTTTTGAATATAATCCATCACTAGATAAGTGGAGTAGTGGGGTCATTCCTTCTTTGAAAAGTCCAGCCAGAGACTGGCAACATGATTTTGACAATCTAGTCCAGAAGGTAAGCACCTTTTCACACAATCTCTTTTTCCTGGGGCCATTTTTTGATTGCCAGATAAATGTCTTCCCAAGATCCTCTTTGCTCACCAGAAGAAATTATTAGTATAGGAATTTCATTTTTTCACTAGCCTATCAATCATCATAATACCCTACAGGACCTTCATTGAGTGTAGACTCTTTATTGATATATATTTAGCTACAAGGGTTTTCGATATAAGCTTCTGTTGTATGGGTCTTTACTACCCATAATTTTTCTATGTCTCTGTCACTGTGCACTTATAAATGAAACACAATAACAAGAGTCAAGATTTTTCAGCACTTGTGTTGATGTCACAGTGACCTTTAATTTACTGGTTTCACTCTTTCTCTTATTATCAACAGGTATTTAAACAACACAACAAGTTATAGTTAATGCACTAATATAAATAGGTACTGTGTGTTTAAGGTCAGTTTATTTATATGGCTCTGAGCTCCAAATCTGTCAAACACCAAGTCATACAGCTATGTGCTTTGCGTGCATCGCTTAGCACTTTAATTAATTGCATGCAAATGTCAGCTAATTGAATAATTGTTGCTTAGTTTCTGATGTGGAAACATAACGTTAATGCTACAAAGTCTCAGGAAAGTAACGAGATTGACAGTATTTATGAAGGCATTTGACTAACTAATCATTCTTATTTTTGTCTAATTAAAATTGTTACATTGTTTAATAATTAAATGTTCATTTCTTCTGTTTATTTTACAGACCAGAATAAATCTTCAAATTTTGAAACACAAAGGTAAATTGCTATGAACTATAATTCCAGAGGCATAACTAGAAACTTTGGTGCCCATTTCCCAGAACCACTTCTGCTGCCCCACCCCTGTAGCATTTGTGTTTGCCTGTCTATTCATTGGTTGCAACCATGTTTGATCTGCTGTATGAACTGACCCACCTAGCGTTAGTGCCATTGTTTTCAGTTTAGCTTAGGCCAGTGACACAAAATGACACATTTACTAAAGTTGAATAGGTTTTTTGACTAGTAAATGCAGGAGAAACAGTCGATATTTAATGATATCACTGTTTTCTCCTTTTTATTAAGCTAATCAAAAAAATTTTTATTATCCATTTATTGATAACGATTTACGTATTTCAATGGGGAAATAATTTTATCCATCCTTTATAAATCTGGGAAATGTAGAAGTACAGAGAAATAAAAATGTACTGCTTAATTGGGTGAAACCAATCTATATAGTTGAACTGGTTTTAGTAAATATGGCCCAATAATATTGTGTATTTTTCCAAGTAAGTTCCAAAAGTTTTTTGTGCGGCAAAACTTTGACATTGTCTGGCGGCACAATAATATTCAGTTGGCACTCCTTAGATTATGCTGCATGCAGTATTTCTGAATTACAAATGCGGATTTTGGGTACATCTATTGAGTGTTCTCATTTTTTGAAGTTACTGTTCTTTAAAGCCGCTCATCATTATTCTTGTCGCTACTCATTTATCTGTTTATAAGCATTTTAGATCTCTGTTTCTTTTATTTATTTTCTTGCTTGTTTTTAGGTTGATTCATTTTTCTTCCAGATGATTTTTCTAACACTGTTGACAAGAGATTATTGCAGTTTATGTGAGGTCTAGAGCTGACAGTTTCACAGGAAATGTTGGGGAAACTAAAGAAAGACAACAATAACCAAGATCAATATCTTTGCACTCGAAGGTGCAAAGGTGCAATGAAATGTTCTTATTGGCAAAGTAGCAGCATAACTTCAGTGTTTAATTGGTTGCCTGCGAGGATCAAGCGCTGATAGTAATAACTGCTATTTGGAATATGAAGAAGCAGAGATCAGGGGAAATTGCAATAATTGCAGAATTTCTAAAAAGCTGTTTCTATGAGAGTTTTGTTGCAAACCCAACATAGGTTAGTATATATATATATATATATATATATATATATATATATATATATATATAAAATTTGTAATTGTATTTGATATAAAGGGGATATTTACTAAGGTCATTTTGACAAATTCAATCCATATTGTTATTTTTCACCACATTATTGCCGTTTTTTTCTTTTCGAATTCCCTCAGTGTATGCAGCGCTGAATACAATTGATCAATATCCAAAAAAATCGATATCAATGCGTTAATACCACTAGACTTTACATTCAATGGAGTTCCTTTTCCATCGATATCGCTGATTTCTTCAATGGGGACTTTGTAAAAATTGTTCTAAACCATCTGCATAGGGAACAATGGTTTTTCACCCCCCTCAACCAGACGAACATTTTTCAGGGATAAAAAAGGTCTTAAGGGACTTTATAAATATTGATATCAGAGATACTGATATTTTTGACCTAATTAAAGTATATATTGATATACCAGTTGAAAAGTCGAAAACTTTTTTTTTTTTTTTTACTTTTTTGTCTATTTTTCAGCAATTTTCACAGTGAAAATGGGTGAAAAGGTTTAAAACTAAATTTCCAACCTTTACATCCCCCTTTTTGGCCAATTTTTGCCCAATTTTCAGGTGAAGAACAGCTGAAAAATGTCCAAAAACAAATGAAAAAGTTTTTAAAAGATCGCCCTAAGAAGGAAATTTATTCAACTCGAAAAAGCTGATTTTGGCCTTTTCAGCTTATCCCATGGAGATCTCAGCTGTCTGATCGGTAAAATTGATTGATTTTTACTGACTGAAACTTTTCAATCGGATTTTTCAATGGAAAGGTAACGATATTAATAATGTAAAGTATGGCTACCTTTCCACTGAAAAAGGTGATTGAAAAACTCAGTCGAAAAGTTTAAATCGATAAAAATCGATCCAAAAATATCGATCGATTTTCAGGTCTGGGAGGGAGAAGAGTTTAGACATGATAAAACAAACATGTAAAGGAGAAAATCCCCCCGTGAATAGAAATTCTTTGACAGACATTCTGCACTACCTGTGCAGGATCAGATACATTGGGTTTCTGCATTCAGTGGAGATTTGTAACATGAATATTCTGAGGCTGCAAGAGGTAAAGGAATAAACGACAGTAGGTAAACAGTGGAGGTATAAAACATAGCTAGAGTATCAAGATTGGAGGAGGACATGAGTGCTGAGTGTCTGGTGCAGAGAGAAGAATAAAGGGCTTGTAGGTCAATGACGCATGTATTTCAAGCAAGAAATTTTAGAGAGTAGGAAAGGTGAAAGAAGAGGATTTAGGATTGGAAAGGTTAGAAGGTGGTGATCTACAGAAGGAAAGAAATTAAAAGCAGAGAGAAGTGCATTTTAATAAAGAGCAAATCCAGACAATATCCATCATTGTTGGTGCTAGAGTTGGTATATGTAAAACAAGTATGTGAGAAAAGATTAAAAGGGATCATTGATATGGCAGATCAAGTCACAAAAGCAATAAAGGGACAACCACATTCCAGCTTTGTCAGTATACGAGGTGTATTCCTGTGTCTTCATTAAAGTGTACAATATTTCAGGAGGATGTGCTCCGCCCCTTCATCAGGTGTTGTGGTTGTCTCCCAGAATAAGTACAGGACTATCGTAAGACAGAAAGAGAGCCAGGATTTAAAGTCTGAGAGAAAGGTGGCAGATGAGGAGGTAGAGATGGACTGTATATGCTCCATGTAAAGCTAAAAGGTAAAGTTGTACATCATGATTGAACCTTAAATAAAAATAATTTGAAACACGCAGAGATGGGGATGCATTTGAAGAGACAGCTACAGAAAGAGTTGCCAGTATAAGAGAGTCCTTAGTATAGAGTATAGTTCATCCATTCCAGCCTATTATTCTACATTGTTGATCCCGATGAAGGCAAAAGCCAATTACTGTCATCTTTGAGATAAAAAAAAAAAATTCTATCCCAACTCCAAATATGGCAATCAGACTACTTCCCTGAATCAAGATCCCACTTCCAATTTTCTACAACCCATAACTTGCAATGGTCTTACACTGTAGGAAAGCATCCAAACCATTTTTGAATTCTTTTATTGAATCAATCTTGACAATTTCTTCAGGCAAAGAGTTCCATGACCTCTTACAGTAAAGAGTCATCTTCTATGCTGGTGTAGAAACTTTCTTTCCTCTAGACGCAGAGGATGTCCCCTTTTTATACTTACAGTTCTTGGTATAAAAAGATCACGGAAGAGAGATCCATAGCCTCACTGCTGTTACAGTAAAGAACATTCTTCTATGCTGGTGCAGAAACTTTCTTTCCTCTAGATTCAAAGGATGCCCCCTTGTTATACTTACATTCCTTGGTGTAAACAGATCATGGGAGAGATCTCTGTACTGACTCCTCATATGTTAGTGGACTCCATACATCTTCCTGGATGTTTGGTTCTGGTCATAGACACAGGGGGGAATTCAGGAACCTCCGAAGTGAGGCGCGTAGTGTTCGCTTCACTTCGGAACAAGTGACATGCGCATGCTGATGTCCTGAACGCGGACATCAGCATGCGCATTAAAGGGATTCCCCTCCCGGCGAGGAGACTCGAGTGCTCTCGCCGGGAGGGGAATCCCTTTAATGCGCGTGCTGATGTCCGCGTTCAGGACATCAGCATGCGCATGTCACTTGTTCCGAAGTGAGGCGAACACTACGCGCCTCAATTCGGAGGTTCCTGAATTCCCCCCACAGTCTCCACCCAGTCATAGCCCTGTCCCTTTTAGTGCTGGAATCCATACTATCCAATTGCACTGTTCACCCACTGTTCAGTTAATTAGTCCAAAGTGAAATGTTTGCAGTTGTCTTAGTGAGTTTTTATTTCTTAGGATCGGGAAAACTGTTTCCTAGCGCACAGGGCTCATTTGCACTGGGCAATTATACTGCTTTAGAGAAGCAGCTACAAAAAAACCTACAATCATTATTTAAAATTAACTTCCAGGAACAGATTACGCAGGCCCGTGTCTTTCAACTTAGAAGCTTTGAGATCTTTCATACAAAGGCAGCATGTTCATTAGTTACTGTGATATACAATATTCTGTGTGTTATGAGCAGCCTCCCTAATAGTGGATTTCAGATAAATTTGTTTTTATATACTTTGTCAGCTTCAGAAGCCGTCAGTACTAAATTTATGCCCAGTCTAGAATTATTTATTACACTTGCCAAAAAAACTTTTATTAGTGACCATTATTCAAAAGTGTCAGACTTTTCTGAATATATCACAATAGGCTGAACATTTTTTTAACTTCTTCTATTGCAGTTTCACGCTACAGTGTTTGTGAAATGCATATCAGTCATGTGCCCTGCTTGTGGCATGCAACTGATGCAATTTTACTGCAACCTTTAAGGGATTATAAGGATGGAATTTTAAAAGAAATGATGTCAAACCCAATAAATTCAATAAAAATCATTTATTCCTTTGTGTGAGTGTCAGATGCAGGAAAGTTGCAGCATGCTACAGATCGATCAGGTACTAGCAAATATATTGGGTAATGTGATTGTGTGAGTGTGCATGAAATCAGTCAGATCCAAATATGTAGTGCAGTCTATATTTGAGGTCACCTAGGGGAGTAGGTAATTCTTTCCTTGTATTGTAGAAAGGCCTCTGCTTCCATGGTACGTCCGTCGTAGTACCACGTGCAGCAATGTATATCCAAAAGAAAGAGAAGCAGTCTGGCCAGGTAATGAACTACCAGTTGTTTTATTTACATACAACCTTACATGGGCAGTCTATTCCCTTATGGACAGGTTATACATGAAAACATGCTATGCTATGCCTCTCAAGTGCCCTGCATTTCACAGGACTTGTTTTACAGATCCTGTCCAACAGTTCCTAATATCCTGTACCCAAGTGAGAGTCCCCCAGTCCTCCCTCTGCCCAGTACATGATGGCTTGTCTTGTCACCAGCACCTAGCCAATCAGGAGGAAGTAGTGTTGTCACTAATGGCATCACTGGTGCATAGCTATTCAAAAAACTGTAGATGGTACACCAGTGATTTCATGCCCAGGGTGGCTTTCTCCCCTGTTGGGACATATGTTATATATAAAGTTAAATCTGAGAATGAAAGTGCATTCAGTCACATAATCCAAGTAACTATTGTATTGGTCCTAGAGTAAAATGTAGGTTTGGGTCATCTAACTTGTGTTAATTAATAGTACCAGCTGTTCAGTTAGGTGTAGTAACCCCTAACAACTAGAATTTATTACCCTAAACCATTCACAATCCATTGTCTCAGAAGACAACCCTACTACCTGAAGGTCTGGTTTTAGGCAAGCTGGAAGCAAAACTAAAATAAGGGCCCCAGCATTGCCTCCCCAATGCCCTCAGTCTCCCTGACTTTAAGAGGGACCCCGGCAGTTTTTGATCCGAAGGGGCCCTTAGCAGCGATTGATCAGAGGAGAGCTACTGCATATTTACTTACTGGCTCAGCTTCTGTGCTGAGTAGGCTCTTAACTTAGATCACGTTTAACAGTGCATAATTATACAGTAAAGCTCCTCTGCTTCAGCACTGCTAGGGGACCTGGGAAACTGACCACTTCCCCCCCACCCATGCCCTGACTACCTGTCCCCAATATCTATAAGTACCAGTATCGCTATTACATGTTATACCCACCTCCCACTGCTACACCTCAGCAATAAACCAGTAACCTGCAAGAGTCAAAGTCACCCCACTGTTTATTAACTCAGTATTGTCCATGGGGCCCAAACAAAGTAGTCTGTGTGGATTATCCAGCTCAGCTACAAAGTAGAAGTAGAGTGGTAAAAGCCCTGCAATCCAAATCCCAAGTGTGGCCAATTCCTATGAATTCCCATATACAGTATATATACAGTATATATATTAGGAAAAGTAAATAGCAATAAAATGTAATAAGCATGAGTGGCTCAGCTTACATGATTATCTCTCCAGGATACTAAAGAAATTTATTAAATTACAAAAGGCCAATTTCAGCCTTATCAAGTTTATTCCCTGTATATCGTGGCTGTTTGATCGGTAAAAAAAGATTGATTTTTACTGATCAAAACTTTTTGATAGATTTTTTTTTTTAATTAGATTTTTCGTTGAACAGGTTACTACTGTACTTTCCATTTCCATCGAAAAATTAGACTGAAAAATATCGATTGATTTTTACAGATCAAACAGCCAAGACCTACAGGGGATAAACTCGAAAAAAAAAAGCCAAAATCGGCCTTTTCAAGTTTCATAAATTTCGCCCTTAGGGGCTTATTTATGAAAGCCCGAATAGTCACATAAATGTTGAAATTTACATTCATTCGCCACTTCCCCATATTTAGGCATTCAGCAAACTCTGTGATGTGGTGAATTTGTGACCAGTTCAGATATTTATGGCAGTCGTAGAGTGATGGAGCACATTACACCACTTTGCGTGCTCCTGCACAGGTAATTCCGCTATTCATCCGGCGTTGGAGTCTGTTGCTGTAGCAACTTCAGAAAGGCATACTATAAGTATTTTCCAGTTTTACTTCACCAGAATGAGGTGCTGATTGACTAAAGTGTGAATTCACCTGTGGAATTCAACTCAGCACAGTTCAAGTCACATCTCCAAAATAGTCACAATTTCACTTCTCATTATTACTGACTAAGCAGTGAATAGACTTGTCGAACAGGCGAACGGCAACAATCACTTTTAGATTTGTAGTGTGGCATAGTCAGTTGGATAGAAGGAGAATGTGGAACTCTGCCATCAGCCCCCCAATTCTCCATTCTTATGTGGCTAAGTCAAACAGGTGAAGTTGGAGCAGTTCATCTATTCACACTGGCTCCTTCGATAAACTCCGCCTCTTACTCAGTAGTAGAATTACCTGTGCACACGCAGGTAAAATAATGCAAAGTTCTCTGTATGATTGCGACTATCGTAGTCCCCCAAATTGGTTGTGTATTTACCACATCCCAGAGTTTGATCAATAAGTGAATATGGGTAAGTGGCAAATAGATGTGATTTCAGAGCTTTATGTGACTATTCAACCTTTAGTCAACAAAGCCCTGAGGGCAAATTTGGGAGTTGATAGTGGGGCTCCTGCTGTTTGACTGACTACACTGCACTGCACAAGAAATGGTGTCCGACGCTATTCACTTCTACGATAAAGGAATCCAGTGCTTAGTGAATACTTATTAGTGAATTCATGACCATCGCAGTATAGCAGAATGACGCAAATTTATTTTAAAACAGTGAAATTTAGGGGGAAATTCATGAAGCTCCGAAGTGAGGCGCGTAGTGTTCGCCTCACTTTGGAACAACTGACATGCGCATGCTGGTGTCCTGCACGCGGACATCAGCATGCGCATTAAAGGGATTCCCCTTCTGGCGAGGAGACTCAAGTGCTCTCGCCAGGCTTCATGAATTCCGCCCTTATATTTTCTTTTGAATAATTCTGCAATGATAAAATGAAAACAAACATATCACACTGAATAAGAAATAGTACTGTGCTATACAAATACTGATTATACTCAAGTTATGGAATTAAGAAGGTATAGGATTTGGGTGTCTCTGCATTAATAAAGAAACTTGCCATTGCCTTGGCACCCACTAGATTAATGTGAAAGGTTTGCCTACAATGGATGTATCTGATTATTTATGGATTAACAGGGAAGCAATGGATTTGCAGGGGTCTGGGGTGTGCAGGGGAATTCTTACTGAGCAGTTCTCTATTGATGGGAATCCTACATAGAAAGGCAGTATTGTTACAGTGAGGGAGACCTTACATATTACGTGCTTGATTATTCCTCTGGCATAGTGCCACCCACAGTACTGGGGTTATACCCGGCTCTGGCATCCACTAGACTACCTAATACTTAGCCATGCTTTGAATTCAAAATTAAAAAGCCAATGCAGTATGTACAACATAACATTCTTTGTATCATAAAGACACTCACTCCCTCTCATCTGTCACATTTCTAAACAGAACCAGCATTTTAACTGCTACAGTGTTTCACACACACACTAATATTCTTTAACTGCTACAGTGTATCACACACACACTAATATTCTTTAACTGCTACAGTGTATCACACACACACTAATATTCTTTAACTGCTACAGTGTTTCACGCACACACTAATATTCTTTAACTGCTACAATGTATCACACACACTAATATTCTTTAACTGC
>WMED01006450.1:0-12289 GCA_019650415.1 Pipa parva
GTCTCGCTGAGACTGGAATGCCTTTAATGCGCTCGCTGATGTCCGCGTGCAGGGCATCAGCGAGCGCAGATCAGTCAGTTGGAAGTGAGGCGAACACTCCGCACCTCACTTCGGACTATCCTGAATTCCCCTCTTAAAGTAGGATGGCTTCCTATTTCTTTTAAATTCATGTCTACGTTAATAAATATTGCTTATATTTAAATTCACTCTTTGTGATTTAAATGAAATGTGCTAAGCAAGTCATAGAGGAATAGGATATATGCAGTAGTCCAGACAGATGTTTAACTAAAAAGGATTATTTATTATGATATTGAGAGGGGTATTGTAAATTAGGCAAGCGGCATTCATTGTTTATTTTTGTGAGTTTTTATATTTTTGTCTTTCTCTTCCTTTCCTTTCTGTTCGGGCTCTGCAGTAGATCTCTTACAGTCTGTAAAATAAATACTAGGTTGCCAGGATAACTACACTAGAATGTATGTATTAAATGTAAGAAAGGTTTGGACCTCAAATTTAAATAACTTAAAAAAAACCCATAAAATATTAAAGACATCTAAATAGTAAAAAATTAGAATTAAGATGGACACAAACAAACTTTCAGAAATGCACAAATTATTCTAATTTGCAATTTTACCATTTTGAGGTTGAAACAAACTCTCCCTCTAATACACTTGATATACAATTGCAAACTATGTAACAGAACCCACCTTTGGCACCATGGCAACCTGGCATTTAATTTGTTTATATAGCCAACAGAAGTCTTGGAGTGTTGCATGTGCATCAGCCTCTTGTGAAGCTCATAAGCTATGTTTGTCACCTAAGATTTATTTTGGACATGCACCGGTTTCCTTCTAAATAAACCCCTCTCTTTCACTCACTTTTATTTCTATAGGAGATCTTATTAATTCCTGGTGATAAATGAGGCATCAGAATATAGATTTTAGACTCTCTGGGTTTAAAGAGTTTGCCAAATGGTTTTTTTATGTTCTTTTTATTAGTGTTTATAAAGGCTTGTAGTTGTGTTGGGCCTCATTTCGATGCCAAAAATGACAGGGAAATATTTCAGGATGAACAGGGCATTCTGTAAGTGCATATTTCTTGTGTCCACTTCTCTATGAATGGTTGCCCTGCTGCAAAGGTCACTGTAGAACACTGTGTACAGAAGTAAGATGCCAAACCCAGTGACCTGGAGAGAAGAGGACATTATAAGCACCAGCCATAACTTAAAATATTGTAACTATACCTATAATACATAACTATATATACAGTATATAACCTAACTGTTTAACTGAAGTCAGACACACACTTAAATCAGGAGAAAAATGCACGAAAAGGTTGACGAAGACGTCATAAATATAATTTTTGACCTTTTTGCCCATCTTCGCCCAATTTTTGAGGCTCTTCAGCCTCCTTGTTCCTTCCTTTGGCCTTTATTGACAGAAGAAAACAAACAAAGGTTTCTTGTTTTCTTCTGTTTGTTGTATTCTGTTGTTGTAACAGGTAAAATTAAAAAAAGATTTTTTTACTTTTAAAAATGTATAAGTTGTGTTATATTTTGCAGCTCCAGACTATTTTTTCTTTAGTGGAAAAGGGGGCAAAATGACTCTTTTAATAGTAAAGGTTGCCGACCCCTGAGTTAGATAGAGTATAACCTCTATGGGACTATCATTATGTTGACGTCTGATTAGGAGGATATAGTATTCAAAAATAACAAACGTTGAGGTGTCTCAATAAATTATATATTTTTTTTTTTTCCTCAGTCAATTTATATGTTTTTAGTAGTATTGGCCAAAGCATATAGGCTTTCATGCCACATCTGTAGCAGCTGGAAAAAAGTCTAATTGAAATTTGTATACAAAAAAGGAAACCAGGAATATGAGGAAAAGTGTTTTTGCAGAAGGAAAGCAAGCCAACCACAAGTTATACTCTTTCCAAATAGGTTAGATAAATTCAGTATATCGAAAAAAGAAAAATAATATATTAAAACAGATCAAAAGAATAGCTGTTGAAATGAAAAAGACACAAAGCAAATTGCCAGCTCTTCTGGACAAACAGATACTAAATGGTATGCCACAGGGACAGTGTAGTAATTGCACAGTTTGGTGTTCATTGTCAGGTAGATCTTCCACGCCATGTTCTTTGAGAAATTTGAATGGAGGAGCCACTGCCCTAAAGGGCAGTGTACCGGAGAGATACCTTTCAGCTGATCACTGCTGTGAAGCAACAGCTTCATACTGCCCATGACAGTTGGAATTCAGTTGTGGTAAAGTGGGCCTTTTGTAGATCAGTGAAGGGACACTCAAATGTTTGAGACCTTAAACTGAATCTGGTAATATAGAAATGAATAATATGCAACAGATAATAGAGGTTTAATTGAAACTCATTGTTAGTAACAACAACAAAAAACAGAGTGATCTAGGAGTTTTTTTTCAGTAAGAAAATGTAGACATACTTGATTAAATCACCCATACTAGTTATTAAACATTCACTGTTTTAAGCAGTTAGGTTCCCTTGCATTATGTTATGCCTCCTTAAAATGGGTTTTTGGTAGTAGGAATTCTGTATGGCACCTAAAATAATTGTGGTGTTTCTTATTTATTAGGATTGGTGAAGATGTACATCATCCCCTCAGACAGGCAATACAGTGGCTAGAGTAAGGTCCCCAGAAGATTTGCCCTTATGTGAGAAACAGATTAACAGCTCATACTTAAAATCACTTATGAATGCCCTAATGAGCAGAAGTACTGTTGTTGCAATCTTAATAAACAATTACCAAAGGTTTTGACTTGCTGGGATAAGTGGATATAGAAAATAAAGGAAGTAGGTCTAGCCTCAAAATAGTGTCACAAAATTAACCTAGAAAATGGAGAAAAATAATCAAATATTTGTTCTCCAGGGGCAGCAAAATGTATAGCTCTCCTGGAAGAACTGACCCAGTGGCAACCATGCAGCTTTATCCATGAACATAAAAAAACATTTCTTTGCAGAAAGGCTAATATTTTAATGGAATAGGTTCTAGCAGATGTGGTTGGGAAAATGTTGTTGACATTTCAAACAAGCTCTATAAAGTTAAGCCTGAGGTTGGGCCTTCAGCAGATGCACATCTACATGATGGGCCTTCACCAGATGCACATCTACATGATGGGCCTTCACCAGATGCACATCTACATGATGGGCCTTCACCAGATGCACATCTACATGATGGGCCTTCACCAGATGCACATCTACTAATGTAAAGTACCCTTTCCATGGATATATTCAATGAAAAAAAGTTTCTTTTGGTGATTATCGTTCAAAACTAATTTTGCGATACTTACTGAGAGAAATTTCCGGGTGTTTGCCGGATTAAACTCTGAGACTTTTCCAAGTTTAATAAATAGATTGTTTTTATCAGTACATCATTTATTACAAATTAGTAAATATATTTTTTCTCCATGTTGAAAGTATTTTATTTTAAAAAAAAAAATTTCCATTTACTCTGATTTAGTTAATTTCTCTTACCTTGTTGATATGAACTATAACGCAATGGGGATATTTATCAAACTTTTTCCTGATTTAGGTGATGCCTTTTAATGGCTAATGTAATAGATTGTAAATGCAAGTTTTCCAGACTACTTAGGTCTCTTCTTCAGGCATGGCAAACTCTACTAGCATAATCAAATAAAAACTGTTTCTCTGGCATTAGGCCGTCATAAAACCTTTTCCGCTTTTATAGATTTCCCACAACCATTTTTATAAATGGCACTACTGAACATAAGCAAAAACATGTTAGTCCCATTGGATCAATCCTTTCTATTTAGTAAGTCTCTGGTCTAAGAGGGATATTATGCTGATCTCCTCCTCTTTCTACTGCATAAAAAATCCTCTAAAGTATCTGTGATATTCCATGTGCAGCATCCTTGAAATGTTTGATACAGGTGTAGCATATTTATTCTCAGCTAAGTTACAGTTTTTTTATGTGTCTCTCATGTATGGATGTATTTGTCTCTTTGTCTTTCCCAGGTATACCTTTCCACAGGGGAATTTCAACATGCATATCACCCCTTTGGAAAAACACATGGAAATTTCACATTATTTATTTATTACCCAGACAAGAGCCTAAGCGAAGACATAGGATGGATACTTTTCCTTAAGTCAAGTTAAAACTCCCCTATTCCTACCCAGATTTGAGTGTTTCAGATAATCCCTCAATATTGTGTCTTCTCTGATGATCATTGATTATCTGTATATATTTCTCTTCTCCTGTCCGCTTTCAACTCCTTACTGAAGAAAATCAACTCATCTGAATATCAAAGTGTGACTAAACAAGCCCACATAACAACCATCAACAGCAGTTTAAATTACAGTTGCACTTTGTTGCTATGAACTATTTTTTCTAATCCAATGTCAAGAGAAAGCAAAATATGTTGATGTGGAGTTTTTCCTTTTCAACCCCCATTGTTCATATTCCTTTCAAAATTATCACCGCCATGCTTCTATTGAATCTTCATTATTCTTGGCAAATAAACTTGGACAAAAGGCTAGTTGTTTACTTGGTTTGCAGACATAAAAGAGAGGTCTGATGAGGCATTTAGTTTTCCATGAATCATATTAATGCCATATGGGAACTAAATCCTCACTTTCTAAACTTTGGTTGAAGGTTGGAATAAATCCAATTATTCCAGGGTGAATACAATTTGCTGTATAAACCTTTTTTTTTCTGCAGTAATGAAATTAAGGGTCAGCAAATTATTTCTTAGCCCCTTGCCTTCATAATCTTTATTCACTACCGTATACAATATATATAGAGAACTTCAGTGATCTCCTTATGTTGTGTAGCTAGGCTGCCTGCACCTTAAAACATCCTTCATTGAAATTTGGTCAAAATGCATTATTTTTATCAATTTTCTCCAGATGTCTGTGTTCAAGGAAGTACTCATATATTCTAACTATGCCCTCATAATTAATAGTGGGACACTAATTAATGGGCAAAATTAATTAAACACTTTCCAAGTTTATTGAGCGAGATCTCGCATTGTTCTTGCGAGATTTTTTTTTCTATTTTTCGAGATCGAGTTTGTCAATCTCGATTTTTCGAATTTTTCAATGGAAAGGTAGCCATACGACTAATGTAAAGTATGGCTACTTTTCCATCGAAAATTTTGAAAATTGAGATCGAAAACTCGAAAAAGAATCTCGCAAGAAGAATGCGAGATCTCGCTCAATAAACTCGGAAAGACGAAGAGCAGTCTTTCTGACTTTAATAAATTTTGGTTTCAAGTTTTCCTGTAATCCATTCTGTTAGATAAAAGTTAACAAATTTAGAGGAAAAACACAATTATAGCCTGGGAGACAAGTGATTTTCAGTTAGTAGCTTGACCCTTATGCTTTTTAAAATGGACCAAAATATATTCACTGGGTTCACTATGTGGTTATTTCTCAGCAGGCCGTTCCATGTCTCCAGCCTACTGAACAACTCTCAACAGGCAGCCTATGTTAGCCTTAAACAATGAGCTGAATTCATATGTTTTGCCATTAGACATCTATTTGGAGCCAAGACAGTTTTAACCATTTATTGACAGGAACCAAAAGTTAAAAAAAAAAAAAAAAGCATGCTACCTTACAACTAATTACCTACAGTTCAAAATTGTTACATAAACAATTCAGTATATTTATCCTGCTTTAAAGACATATGCAAAGGCCTTTCAAAACATCTACAGTGTATGAAAAATAAAGCTGTCACTGAATACTGGAAAAAAACAATAAAAACATTGAAATTTACATGTTAATTTGTTATATACATTTGCCATGATTGCCACACTTTCAACCAGAGTAAAATAATGTTTTTTTTTCGTTGGGTCTGCGGTGTTAAGTATTTTCTGGGAGAATGTCTCTAAAAAAGTTTGAATGATAACATATGATGCTAAAATAATAATAAAAAAAAATAGAATTGCAGCAATATTGAAAACTTGTGGCTTAAATGCCAGTGGTAACTAAAATCTGCAGCAAAATCAAGTATAGGGGATGGTAGGTATTGTCCCCAACTAGCTGTGACTTCCCCCTACTGAGTTGATGCTGTTTGCAGGGACTCAGTAAAGCCTACTTGCTTTAAAAATTAACTCTTAGTTTTGGTTGAGAAGGGATGCCTGGCCCTCAAACAGGATCTTGTGAAAGCCTCTCCTTGTAATGGTTCAGAACCATAAGATTGAGGAGAAGGAGATCACTGGTATGAACCACACTGAACTTGGCAATAGCTGTCCTTAGAGCGTGGAGTGTAAGGTACTCTCCGGTCTTCACCTTTAACCCCCGCAAGGGGGTACTGGACTCCGCTGCCGAGAGTACCCAGGTCGCGGCCCCTAAGTCAGCTGTTCAGTGGTGGTACAGATTGGTCTAAGCACAAGACACAGGACATGGACACTGGAACTGGATTCAGGTACTGGACACAGGACTTAAGCACAAACTCGGGAACCAGGCTCAGCATACAATAGCAGACAAGTAGCCAGAAAACGTACATACATCATTACGTAAGGGTGCGTGATGACGTCACGACGTTGGAAGCGTCATGACGTCACGATGCGCCGACGTTGGTAGCGTCATGACGTCACGAAGCGCCGATGTCATCTTGTAGTTCTAAAAAGAACGATAGAATAGAACTACAAATTTTGTAGAAGGAATATTCTAATGGGATCGAACAGGACTTTAAGTTTAAAAGGATAGTCAGTCATAGAAATAGGGTAATGTTAATCGATGGAAAAGGTGCATATATTTATAACTTAACTTGTATTATATGCTTTTAACTTCCCTTTACCCTATTTTGTTGTGTGTTTGGTAGAATTAATATTGATTTACACTTTAATTACAAATAAAATGTGAGTGCACCAATAAGGTTTCTTTCTCCTCTTTTTTGTTATATCTCTGCCTATATAAGGCAGACGCGCTCCAGCTCCTGCACCCGAATTTAAAAATACAAAAGCTATGTTTGTGTATTGTTGGGCTCTGTTCTGTTAGTTCCTATATATATTTGTTAAAGCTTGCATCTATTTTATTAAGTTCCTGCAAGGAAGTGTATTGTAACTTGTAAAATAATGACACTGCCTCCAGTGAAGATACGAGAACCAATTTCTTTTGAATCAGAGGTCTAAAGTCCTTTAATCCATTTGTGCTGGTCCTACAGGTGTCTGCATGAATGGTCGATATTAGTGACTGCTGTCAGTTCGATAGATAGAGGGTAGGAAACTGCTGAACGCGTTTCGCCTGTTACTTGTCAGGCTTCCTCATGCGGCTAGTGTGTAGGGCAGTGTAAGTCTATTTAAATAGTGGTCCCTGACTGCTTACTTGACATTGACTGGTATAGTATATACTTTAATACTATTTAAATATATTTATCCTTATATATGCTGCACCATTTGATATATATAAAACACCAATACAGTTCTAGATAGTAGTAAATTCTCTACATAGAGATATTTTAAATGCTTTTAACTTCCCTTTACCCTATTTTGTTGTGTGTTTGGTAGAATTAATATTGATTTACACTTTAATTACAAATAAAATGTGAGTGCACCAATAAGGTTTCTTTCTCCTCTTTTTTGTTATATAATGACTACTAAACCTTAAGGTAGCACCTCTTTATTTTATATTACATGTAGCTTATTAGGTGTGCTTGAATCCAGCCAGTTGTAATGTTATATAGGCAGAGAGGCAGGCGCGCTCCTGCCTCCGTGCACACCAGGCGTGCACCCCTGTGACGTCACAGCGAGCGTGTCACCAGGGCGTGCACACAAAGCTCCGGCAGTGCGCGGCATGTGCGTACAAACAGAGGAGACCTGGCACTAGACCAGACGTCGGTAAGTATTCCTTACACTCCTATAGGAGGGTTTATAAATATGTGCCAAGCTGGAGGAAGCTTAGATGGAAAATACATGGTTTTGCTATGAAATTAATCTGCTGTCCAGAAGAGGCATCCAGAGTGGGAAGTCCCCCTAGTAGTGGTAGTTAGATTACTGTAGTTCCTTTAGTTATGCACCAATGCACATAGGCTTATGTCAGCATGCCCACAAAAAGTAAAAGGGAGTTTATTCCAAAGGGTTGAGGAAAGACATCTTCAAGCTGGATACAAATTCCCAACAGCCCAAGCAAGGTCTCCTTAAAGAATCTATTAAAAAGTGGGAAAACTCTGCCATCTTTCTGCATGAATGCTTTGGCAGTTAACTTACTGCACAGCTGTGAGTTGCAATATTTGCTGTTTCTAGTGATAAATCATTCAGTTAAGATAAAAATACCAGGCACTCACTCTGTGTTTATATCAACAGGCCCCAATCAGGATGCAGTATTCATGCTCTGATAATCTGGGAGGGGTTACTTAAGTGACTACATCCCTTTAAGGACCACAAAGGATTGTGGGAACCATTGACCAAATAGCATTACATAAGTGTTAACAAATAGACATTTGATAAATAGGAAACTGGTCAAAACTAAAATATATAATAAGTAGAATACAGTTAGTCCTCGGGTTACGACGGTCTCGAGTTACGTCGTTTCGGGGTTACAACGCTTTATACAATGCCATGTTCCGACTTACACGGTTTTGCGACGTAAGTCAAACCATACTGTATGAATGTATGATCCGACTTACATCGAAATTCGGTTTACGACGCCGCGTAAGAACGGATCAACGACGTAAGTTGAGGACTACCTGTAAAGTATAAAAAGTAGATTATAGTGAAGTGTATTTATTTGAGAAGTTATAAAATACATCAAAATAAAGACCCGATTCAAAAATGTATCCAAATGTAAAAAAAGCACTCTAAACTAAATGACAATGCATTATTCAAGTATACGAAGGCTGAATTTCTAGTTGAAAGCTGTAAGCATTTTAGTTGCAGTGCAAAAATGATTTTGGCTGATTGACCTTAGCGGATTAAGCAATGATGTCTGCAAATCAGTCTATAAATTAGTGTTAAAATGAAAGAGAGAGGGAGAGATTGTAGTATTTAAAACTGATACCTCCCCAAACACAGTTCTACATATAAATGACCTTGTCTGTTATATGTATAGATCAGATTCATCTGCTACTATGACTTCTCTCTCAGAAGCTAAATTTTGCCCTGAGAAATTTCAGGGACAAACATACTCTCCATCATAGTAAATATCTGTGCAAACAAACCTGTAATAGCTGTGTAAGGCAACCTTAGGTCCACGTGTCCTGCCAACCACGTACATTAACAAAATCAAAAGAAAGAGGAGCAAGGTTGCGAAAACAGTAGTAGCAATGCTATAATTTATTTCAGTGCATCATAACATGTTTCAGGTCGACATACCCTTTTTCAAATCTTTGAAAAACATTTGCAAAAGGGTATGTCAACCCGAAACATGTTATGATGCACCAAAATAAGTTGTAGCATTGATACTCCTCATCATGCATGTGTCCACTCTGTAGGAACCTTCATAGAAAGATGTAGGTATGTACAGTATGTATACACTGAAAGAAGATCACTGCAGCTACAGGTTTTTGAGCTCAGTGGTACAGTGAGCGAATAAGGGTATCAGAGGCTGGACAGACACCTAAACACCTTCTCCATTTCTGGATTTATATAAAATCTCCCTGATGAATCTTAGAAAATATTTGGATTTACTTTATGAAGCCGCACATAATTAGACCTTTGATAGAAGGGTTATGATTTTACTAGGGACTGAAGTTAAGGCTAGATTTGAATCTTGGACTGGATTTTCTTTTAATCTTTTGATCAGAGTACTCTATATTGTACTGCATCCGTTTAAAAAAAATAATCATTAGAGACGTGTATTTGGGATCGTTGCTTCCTTTTTTTTAACTGGCATTTTGTCAGCCGTCCATAGAATCATTTACTTTCAGGTCCCTTCTACAAATCTGTGCAGAGTACAATGAACCCCTAACACTATCAAGGAATTCAACGTGTTAATGAGAATCGTGTATGTTGAAAGACTCTTATATGCATTTCATCCATAGGCAACATGCAGGATGATACACCGTGTATAAAAATGCCAGTGTGAACCTGGCCTCAAATTTTTTTTTCTATAGGGGCTCTCCCTAATGAAATGGCCTGCGCACACCTATGATTTCATTGTAACAATATTAACCTCCCAGATTTCTATATTGACTTCATTTAAACCAAGGAGAAATTATGAGAAAAAAAAAACCCAATAGTAATGGAAATTTGCCTATTTGGAAACCATTTGCAAGAAAATTATATAATAATTACATAAAAACAACAAAACCGGTGTCCAATTAACCTAGGGACCGGGCGTCTTAGAGAGAACACTGTCATGAACAGTAGAATTGTTCTTAAAGACAAACTGAATCTTTATGCATGAGAGTTCACAGTACCTAATGTTCCTCTTGTAAGCCGAGTAAAACTGTACAAATATAAGCACCTTGCCTCTCTCTCTTAAATGGGATTTCTCATTTGATTAGTGGTGAAACATCTTAATTAATGCAACCAGTCTTTACTACATTGTCCATTGGAATAAACTCTACAAGGAACTTACTGTAAGAGAAAAATTGTATGATGACCTTGCAAATCAAAAGATTAAAGTAGGATGGAAAAGAAACCAATGAAATTTCAAGTTATGAATGTGAATTATGGATAGTCACCATTTCCCCTATCCTGATAAACACATAGCAGGGCTTAACTAAATGGGCTTAATGCTCTGTTTGCATCAGGGTTTAAATATCGGTGGACTATAAAACAAACTGAATAGAAAGGCTTCAAATTACCCAAAGTCTAAAAGGTTTCTTCCAGACGATCGTTAAGGTGCAACTGGCTTAGTGGAATGTTTGAATGTGTTCTCTTATAGTTTTTTTTTTTTTTTGGGGGGGGGGGGGTAATGACTTCATAGCAGAGCTAATGAGCTGAGATGAAGGATGTTTTGAAAACGAATCAATCACCCAAATGGTCTGCATAAATATACAAAATCAGGCAGGATTGCTCACATAGAGGATGAATTATTAAGTGAGCATCCCAACCAAATACTCTGCAGCTTCAGATGGTGATTTTCCATGTGATCAGATAGAGTTTCTGTCTTCTTATTCAGATCTGAAAACATGAAAAACAAATGATGACATCATTGAAAGGCATCCTTAGCTACCTTTAATATGAGATTTTTCTTTTCTGTATTACTGGCACTGGATTCAACTGTCCAATTAGAGTTGGTTTATTTGTTTTGCATTTAATTTAACGTGCACCTGTCACCTCAAAAATTCCAATACTAAATTAGGATCTACTAATGAAATAAATGTCTTTTTTTTTAATTATATATTTTATTAAATGTACCTTTATATAGAATTTTTACTGTCATTTTCCCTGTCACCCCAACTTTTGTTTCTGGAGACAGGTTGGGTGGGACTAAATGAGGAATGACATTATAGCTCCTCCCATCAGTTCCCTGTTAGATCATGATTTAAGGGATGTATTTGGAGGAACTTTAATGTTAATAATCATCATTTAGCCCCGCCCAACCCGACTAGAGAAAGAAAAGTCGGGCTGACAGGGAAGATGACAGGGAGAAACGCTGTATAAAGGTACATTATTTAATACATATATATTTACAAAAACATTTATTTCATTAGTACAACCTAATTTAGTCTTTGAGCTTTCGGGCAAAATTTCATAAACTTGGAAAAGCCCGATTTCACTTTTCTGAGTTTATCCCAAGAACATCTCAGCTGTTCGTGTGGTAAATATTGCAAGATTTTTTCGATATTTACCAACCAGAACTTTTTGATCAAATTTTTCAATCAAATTTTTTGATGGAAAAGTAACCATACTTTACATTAGTAGTATGGGTACCTTTTTATTGAAAAATCAAGATTGAAAAACTCAATAGAAAGTTTCTCTCGGCATATATATCGATTGCAAAAAATCTTGCGATATTTACCGCGAGAAACTTCTGAGATCTCTCAGGAAAAAACTCAGAAAAGCATAATTCAGGCTTTTCCAAGTTTAGAAAATTTCACCCTTGAGGTGACAGGTCTACTTTAAAAGAAACTGCTGTTTGAGAACCGTAACTGCTTTCCTTACTTTCCACTTATTATTTTATTGCTGTGTTAAGTTATATATTTGGGTGGGAGTTTATATATTTTATGCTTTAGTGTATCATATCCAAGTATACTTAAACTTCCAGATTACAATAGGGGGATATAATGGAAATTGGGATTATGATAAAGCAATGTGTGCATTTTTGCCCATTCTGCAATGCATAAAAATATTTAATACAGTTTGGTACTTTATATAATGATATAATATCACTACTATGATCAATAACACTAGCCCCC
>WMED01006451.1:0-18464 GCA_019650415.1 Pipa parva
TGAACGACTTTTACTTTTACTTGAGTAAATCTGTGGTGAGAGTAACGCTACTTTTACTCACTTACATTCTGTGTTAGAAAAAGTGGATATATAAAGCAATATATCTTACCAACCGCTCGAACCTGTGTTGCAAAAATGGTATGCAGGGTGCCCAGGAGCTGCGGACGTCTTTTTGATAGGCAAAAAATGAAAGTAAATTCTCCAGCACTCCAGGGGAGTGCTGGAGAATTTACTTTCATTTTTTACATTCTGTGTTACTCCATTATAATGTATTTTCACAGTCGCGACTTTAAACTAACACAGCTACATAAAAAAACAAAGTATCCAAAAACAGACACTAACTGCAACAATGTATAAACAATCACTACTGACTACATCAATCCCTATACTGTCTTTAAATACATTAGAAATCATTAACCGGCAAGTAAGCGGTTAATGATTCAAAACCCCAATTATTTCCATAGCGCTACTCAGGAGGGGTTCTGGCCCTAGTGATGCCCTGGGTGATCCGCCCCTTGACCTCCCCCCCCACTCACCTCCTCCAGCGTTAAAGTGATGCACCTCCTCTAATGAGGTAAGTTGAATGTGACGGCGCTCATTAGATGCTTCGGGTCTTGCCGGCAGCTGCCGAATACAGCCAACAAGACCCGAAGCAGCCACGGAGTGATGTTGCATTCAACTTACTTCATTGTGGAGAAGTGCTTAGAGGAGGTACGTTGCTGGAAGTTGGAGGAGGTGAGTTATCTATGGGTGATGTGGGCGACAGCGCCCCTCAAATAGATTGAGCCCTGGGCAGTCGCCCACATAACCCATAGCTAGAACTGGCATTTACTCGGCATTTACTCACTACTTGAGTAGATTATAGTCCTTTTTTACTTTTACTCAAGTACATTTTTGGATGCATACTCTCTACTCTTACTTGAATAATATTTGGTTCAAGTAGTAATACTTTCACTTGAGTAAAATTTTTGAATACTCTACCCAACTCTGCTTATTAGCAGTTTGGAAAAATCTGTTTTAATCTGTTTTCAGTTACTTGACCATCTATACTTCAACAATCAAACTGAATTTTGGAAATAAATCATTTTTGAGTTATAAATAATGTCAACATTTTGAGTCACACCAGAATTTTGTTGTGACAATTAAACTATTAAGTATGAAGTCATTATATTTGTTTATATCACTGCAGCAAATTCTTGTCATCGGCTCTCTAATTATAAATTACATCTTTAATTACTTGTTAATTAAACTTTACTGAAGGTATTTCTCTTCCTTGTAAAAGAAATATGCAAGCGTTTCCCTAACCTGCAAACTAAACCAAATCACAAATCAATGAAAACCAATTCATACCTCAAAATACATTAAAAATTCATTTTAAAGTAGTAGATTATTGAACATTTATATCATAAACTAAATCCTAGACAGTTCACACCATCTCCACATAACACATATTTGCGGCTTTCTTGCCATTGTTGAGCACTAAGTTAACACATGTGGACTTGCTACAAAACTTGACTCATGTTAACATTTTAAAATAGAGAAAAAGTGTTTATGACAAGCTAGATATAGGTTTAGAAGCAATGATGTTGCAGAAAATGCTCAATTTACCATATTGAAGTAAAAGTTTTATATTAATATGAAAATATGGCTGCTTATTCAACTAAAACACGGGAATTTATCAACAGGCTAATAACTTACAGTGGTTTATTAACCCATACCAACCAATCAAAAGTAGGCTTTCATTATTCCTAAATCCATATAACAGTGAAAGGCCTATTGGTTGCCATGGGTTACCAGACCTTTAAAAATATAGCCCTTGAAGATGAATTCCCCTTAAAATATTTGTCTTAAAAAAGTTTTGTTATTTTGACATTATTTTCACTTTACTGCAGTTATGGTTGACATTTGTCTTTGCTGTGTGTATATAAGGACAATGATCAGAGTATGTAAAGTCCACGAGAAGAGACTGGGACCGGGACAATTTACTTCCTATAAGTTAATTTTAAACAGTTTAAATTGCAGTTTATTTTGACTGACGGGAATCTTTATCCACAGTCAGAATCATTTTCTTACTATTTCACTCTCTAAAAAGAATAAACTTTAAAAAAAAAAAAGCAAACATAATTGTAGTATTTTCATATATCACTAAGAAATGGAACCTATGCAACGCTCTATAGTATTATTTTATGTGTTTACCTAATTCCCAACACCCCCAACAAGATCTCATCAATCATATTTGATTACATATTGTGTGTAAAGGATACAGCAAAGATGAATGCAGGTTCATAACTACTTCAGTATGAAACAGGATGTTTATACATGGGCCGATATATACATGTTCTCTCTTATAGATATGTTGCAGCAATTATAGTTTACTGTACAATCTAGCATTGTGTATATAATACAGTATTCTTTGGAATAATAACTGCAATAAATGCTTCAAAATACTCAACTGTAAATGCAACATTATACATGCACTATAATGAACTGCATTTCCCATAGTTTGGTTTGTAACGAGCCCAGCATAGTATAGTCATAATGGCTGTAAAGCACACCAGGGTTTCTACAAATACTTTTTGCTCCATTAGCAACACTAACTGTATAAACATGTCTAAATGTAAAAAAGAGCAAAAAAATAAAATAAAACAAGAATTATGATTTTATCTGGTTTTTTTAGTAGAAACAATTACTGTATCTATGTGAAATTGTTTTTTTTTTTTTTAATTCTGTACACACAACCTTTTAATTCCTTTAGAAAACAAACCAGTTCAGTTTTAATTTTATTTGAGCAATAAGAGACTGCAATCATAAACCCAGTTCTACTAAACTAAGCTAAAGCTGTTTGGAACTATCTTATGGAGCTTAGCGCAAGCAAATAGTTTATATGGGTTTGGGGAAATTACAGAAGTGAAATATCATGGAAATTTAACCTAACAATATCAATGTTTCTACATCAATGTCCACAACAACCTGCTGCATTGTTAAAAACAATATGTTCAATGATGTTAATATTTCTAAAGAATTGAGGAAAGTGCAAACCTTTGATGGTGTAAATGTGGGATATGAGTGAGTACTGTATCTGCATTTTGATAGTCCAGTTTGTTGTATTTTGTACTTTAATAGGTGTCATCAACTTTCTGATTGTCATATTGGAGTTAGGGAGGAATTGTGTTTCTTAATTGGCTCTTGCCTCTTAGGATTTTTGCCTTCTTCTGGAACAACATTGCAGGATCATATGCTGAATTGGATGGACTTGTGTCCTCTAAACTATGTTACCAAATTCTCTGAATTACATTCTGTTATTGTTATTTTCTGTGTAATACCTACCCTTTTTATGATTCTAGTTGCAATACCTGTCACTACATTTTTTTTTTTTTTAGAAAAAAAACTTGTAAACGCTGGTCTTGCTTCCAAAAACTAATTATCTGATTAATAAGCCAACAGTTGAAGGTAGATATTCTACCCCAAGGAATATTAGCAATCAGTGTAAGGACCTCCCTGAAGAATTTTGCAAGAAACTGTGCAGTTCTAGTGGACATTCATCGTTGATCATTTTACCAGTGTACTAATTGTTTGTATTAATTGCCAACTTGTTTAATATTGCCTTTTGCAATACTGCATTTATAAAATGAAACTTTTCATTATTTTAAGTGTCCCTGGCATCCATACTATGTGCTATTTCATTTTGACAGCCAGTAAATGGGTGTTGACACCCTGCAGGACTTGGCCAAATGTCATCAGTAAATGGACAACGAGATCATAAGAACTGCATTGTATTGACACCTAATTAAACATCATAATTTCCTTAGTAAGAGAGTTAAGCACGAGTTTTATCTTCAAGACAACATTACAGGCAATTCTTTCTGAGCAATCCTTGCTTCTCTACCACTAGCACTACAGTAGATAACAGTAAGAATGAGAAGGAACTGTCATGGAATCTCCAGGTTCAGAGGCTTGATCATACTGTCAGGGATCTGGATCTGTGGCTAAATATTCTATAGTGGGCTTGAGCATACTGTCACAGATCTCACAAGGGGGATACCCACGAGACTGGGTCGCCACTAGAGGAACTATTACGCCTCTACAAGCAATAAGGCATACTAAACATAAAACACATAGGAATACTGGTGCAAGGTGGTACACCTCTGGAGGCATTAAGGTGTACTGTGACAAAATGTAGTTAAACACACAGGAACATAGGTGGTAAAACTCTAGAAGGCCTAAGGTGTACAAAAGTACAGGTAGCAGACATAGAGGAAAGGTATATCCTTTTTATCACAGCGGATGTGGTGCTGGTTAACACTTAGGCACAGAGTGTAAGTAGGCCATGGTCTTAACCCTGAAACCCCCGCAAGTGAGTATGGCCTTTGCAGCAGGGGTCTTCCCAGGTCAAAGCCCTCAGGATAACCCCCCACTGGTGAAAGCTGGATAGACTCACTCTGGCAGAGGCCTGGATCAGCTGAATTGTAATGTAGTAGGATCATATGCAATGTGGTTGAACCGTTTCTCACAGCACCCCTGGGCACAAACTAAACTGTAACACACAGCACCTTCTCAGGTAGTAGTGCAGAGTACCAAGATCTTCCTCTGGGGACACTTCAGGGACATACTGGTGCTGTACTTAGGCAAGATTGTGGTGCTAGCTGTGAAGAGACTCACTAAGATGCTGCAGACACTTGGAGCTGATCCCTTTACGACTGGGCTGTAGAAAGCTTGCAACACTTGAAGTAGAAAGACTTAGCATAGATTACCTGAATAGGCTTCCAATACAACAGACAAATATCCAGCAACATAGATTGACAAATGATGATTGAGTATTGCACCTAGGACAGTGCTCGCTATTTGAATCTGGATTGGATCTCAGAACGCAGAATCCCTGTGCTATATTCAACCCCAGCACTTACTGGCATT
Organism: Pipa parva; assembly: GCA_019650415.1. Lineage (NCBI taxonomy): Eukaryota > Metazoa > Chordata > Amphibia > Anura > Pipidae > Pipa > Pipa parva. Next base: position 4,912 of record WMED01006451.1, read on the forward strand.
TAGAAGTCAGCAGACATGAGCAGCGCTGCTTCCTAAGCACCGTTTCTCCTTCCAGTTTCTGTTCTCTTAGTATATCATTCATTACTACTACTTTTCCTTGTCATCACTGGCTAACATGGATGTACTGTAAATCAGTATTTCAACTATTTCATTCCAAAGGGAAAATTTGTCAGGATGCAGGACAAAGTAATGTATCTGAGCTGCAAGCTTGCCCCAAAATTCTCACTTTGGAGATGTTGTTCTTTAAAATGTAGACTGAGACCGTCAGGAAATTAATGAATGCCAGTACTGTAGGCATAACATTATCTCTTTACACAACGATTTAGGGGGTTATTCACTAAGGTGCAAATTCGACTGTCGAATTCGCAAACAGTGGATTCCTGTAGCAAATCCGCGACAATTTTCCCATTGTAAAGTCGCGACAATTTTTTAATGTTAACATTGCGACAATTTTCCCATAATAAAGTCGTGATTGCGACAATATTCTCATTATAAAAACGCGACTGCAACAGTAGCCGCCTATTGCGACTGTCTTTATCTGGTGAATTCGCACCTATACGCAACAATTTGGACTTTAGTGAATAACCCCCTCAGGGTGGAAAATATTAGACAGCAAGAGAAAAGTTGGTTCTTGAAGAGCTTTTAGGATCTGCTGCTATTATTTAGGTTCCAGATACCATAGGACACATTCAGAGGTCACATGGACTTCCTGCCTCAATGGGTCATATTTTTTTTGGTGTCATGAGTGGACCTACACAATATTAGTCAAGTGGCACTTCCTATGATAATATACTGTACATAAATAACATTATGTCGAGTGCCGTTACAAATACAGAAGAAACAAAAGATGGGTTACTTCTTCTCCACAATAAGTTCTTCAAATTATGTATTAAAATGTCCCCATGCCAATTAAATACCATTAATGCTGACAAAAGAAAACTCATATATACAGTGAAAAACATATGATGACAGTTAGATACCTAAAATAATATAATATAAGTAGGGTGGGTTACATCTATAATTTTTTCATGCAGTTGCATAAATGTCTAAACAATTCCACTTATTCATCAAACTCTGCAATTCAGGGCCTCACTGACTAAAGGTTGAATTCACCTGTTGAATTCACTTTGCTACTATATGAGTCGCGTCACCAAAATAATTCCAAATTCACTTCTCCTCATTGATTTAGCTGCAGATAGTTTTGTCGAATAGGCAGACTGCTATGGGCGCAGTCGCATGAGTAGTGTGGCAAAGTCAGTTGGATACAAGTAGGATGTGGAGCAATGTTGAGTGATGTGAATTACCCCAGTAAAGTGCAGGGATGTCATCCTCCCCATATCCCATTAACTGTATATAAGTGAATAATACATCCATTTCTATGTCAGACTGTCCCTAGTTCATGTTTAGTAGTAGACTAATTTAGTCGCATTGTCACTTTTGATGAAATAGTCAACTTACACCACACCCTGCCATCAAATTCCACACTGATGTGGCTATGTCAACTAGGTGAATTTAGAGAAGTACACCTAGTCACATTTGCTCCTTTAATAAACTCCCCTGCTTTGTCAATAGTGAAAGTACCTCACGTACATGCAAAGCGATGCAAAGTGCTCGTAAGACAGCGACTATCGTAGTTGCCTGAATTGGTTGCATATTCGCCATATCGCAGAGTTTGATCGATAACGACTATTTGGCCTTTAGTCAATGAGGCCCTCAGAGTTATATATATATGTATATACTGTATATTTGTATCAATTCAAAGCATGCCCAATGCAATAAACAACAAACTTTGTTTACTCCTTTTATTTTGAAATTTTGCTGAACTAGAGGTTTAGAAACCTGTATGCTTATAGATACCGTGCATACATTCATTACAATTCCTAGATGCCTTTTAGGTCAAGATATTTCTGATCTTCCATGAAAAATTGCTTCTTGCCTTTAACAAGAAATTGCTGCCGAAGCACTGCAATCATAGAAAAGGGCAGCATGTAAGCTGGTAATACATTACTTTACTTATCCTGACTCAAATCCCACTTACATCCAGCTCTTCATATGTAGCCTCCTGCACTACAGTTAACAAGGCTTCTATGGCACTGAAGTATATTATCAAATACTAAATGAGATGGCTAATATTTATTGCATAATGATCATTATTTTCTTAAATGGTAATCCCTGCACCTTAACAAAGTTAAATGCACACCATAAATGTATTTATAATTCTTGCTCATTACTTATTTTTCTGTGCACAAAGACCCTTTGCATTTTCCTTTCAATGTGACAGACCTGTTCTTATTCATTCTTTCAGTCTTTAAGTAGTTAATTAAAATCGCTACTTGGTTGCTAGAGTAACTGCCGCTAGCAACCAAAATAAATTGTAAACAATTCAGAAACCACAGCCACTAAATAATGAGGATTGATTGCAAATTTTTTTTTTTAGCAAACTGTAATCTTCAATATATAATAAAAATGGCATTGTGGGACATTTTTTATGCAATGTGGTAAAATATTATTCAGAGTACAGTTGAGCTAAGTTCATGTAACCTGATGAAGCAAACACAGGGGAGTAATTCAGGAAAGTGCAAACTCACCTTGCGATACTTAGCATCAGCACTTCCTGCACGCGGAGATCAGCGAATGCTTTAAAGGTACTTTGGTTCACCTCGCGACCACTCGAGTCTCCTCGCCGAAGTACCTTTAAGGCGTTCGCTGATTTCCGCGTGCAGGAGACCAGGGAGCGCGTACCAGTCTCGGTGAGCTGATGCGAAACATCGCAAGGTGAGTTTGCACTTTCCTGAATTACCCCCAGAATGTGAATAAATAGCAAAGTAGACAGGTTAGATTAAAACTTACAGCAGAATCAATGGTAATGAAGGCATGTGGGTGGCTATAGTTATTGTAGTGTATCTGTAACTAAAGGACAATTTAATGGGTATAATTCTTAAAAATACTGTATCTCAATGTCTATGAAACACTATCTCATCACGCAGCTGCAGATCAGGAAGCTACACCCCTACAATACAATGCATCATGGGTGAAAAGCTTGTGTGTACCCTTAAGTAGTCTTATGTTGCACTAAATTCCAAATAATATGACCTTTAAAAACATTTTCCTTTTCATACATTATTTTCCCTACTTAGTTAAAAAAAAAGATGAAGTGACTGAATGCAAATTAGTCTTCACTAATTATAGAAAAAAAAAAATTAACATGAAGCATTCACTGGAAATTGTAACCTAATTAATGAACACTGAAGACTTAAAAATATACATGTAGAATAATAAATAATGCAGTGACTTTTCATACTTTATATAAGGGACCTTTCGCCTAAGAAATATGCTCATCAGTTTCTATAATTTCCTACTATAATAACAGAGAATGGCAGATGGCTAATGACAGATACAGTAAGATAATGTTATATTCTATGGGGGTTGTTGCTCTATATTCCTTCTGGGAATGTTGTACCAATGAATATAAAAACTTTAATAATGATGAGTCTATCTGTTGAGTAACACTCCAACCTTCTAAGGCAAGTTGTCATAGATAGCATTCAATCCTCCTTACCCAGAATTCTTCCCCAAGAACATAAAGAAGGTGCCCCTATAGGGGCATTGCAGTCACTACTCACACCTGCTACCAAGTTTAAATATGACCTGAGCATTAGGGAACATTTCATGGCAAGGTGTGTAAGATGTCTTACAGTATATAAGTCAAAAGTTATAACATTATAAAAAAAATAAACAGAAGGAAAACTTTACTTGATAATCACCTTAGCATATGCCATGTGCTGAGTAGGTTAGTATGACTAGTTCAGTGCACCACCAGCAGGATTGTTGATTATAGGACTGGTAATTCTAGAAAAGGAAACTTGATATTTGAATTGGTATGTCAGTTATTCCTAAGTGTTACTTGTTAAAAATCAAATATTATCTTTTATGATTTTTATGTTACTGTTACTTAAAGATCCAGTCTAAACTAGGTGAAAGCTTTTCCAGTTAAAGACTGTGCCCATCTCCATGGAACAACAGCACCAAAAGTCAGGATACAAATGTGAAGAATCTGCTGCATCAGTCCTTGTATGATAACAATACATAGTTCTAGGTGATGTCTATATGCACTCATGAGGGGGTAATTCAGCATAGTGCGAAGTTACCTCCGGATCCTTCGCATCACTTCGCAGAGGCTGTTATGCAGGCATCCTGCAGGCGCACATCAGCGAACGCTTTAAAGGGATTCCAGTCTCGCGAGGTGACTCGAGTGGTCTCACCGAGACTGGAATACCTTTAAAGCGTTTGCTGATGTGCGCGTGCAGGACATCAGCGAGCGCATAACAGCCTCTCCGAAGTGATGCGAAGGATATGGAGGTAACTTCGCACTATGCTGAATTACCCCCTCAGTCCCTGTGAACCATAATGGCCCTGAATATGATTTCTGCTAGGGGGAATGGAGGGTGGGGATGTCAGTGAAGTTTATATTATATAATTACTACCTTATGCAAGTGAAGTGAGCACAAGGTATAGTAAAGTTTATGTGAAAAATTACTACCAATGTCCTTTACTGGAAAATAAAAAATTGACTTTGTAAATATATTGTAAAGCAGGAATGGCGAACCTATGGCACGCTTGCCAAAGATGGCACACAGAGCCCTCTCTGTTGGCATGCAAGCCGTCGCCAAAGCTGTCTTCAGTACAGGCCGAGGACCTGATCCGACAGTTTTCAAGCCAAATCCACCCCTGATACAGGCATGATGACATCACTCACCAGTGCCGGCAGTTCGGGGGATGGTGCTGATGAGTGACGTCACCTGCGTGCCAAAAAGGTTTGCCACCACTGTTATAAAGGATAGTGATGGGAATGTGATTGCTATTGCGTAATTGTCAATTCAGTTTCTTCAATTTGTTAACAAGGTGAAATAATTTGGCTTCAAGAGTCCATAGTTAGCTACAGATAAGGATAAAAGATCTAGATTACCAGTTTAAACATTACTAATAAAGCAGAACTTTAAGGCTATTTACTAAAGTCCAAATTGTTGTGTATAGGTGTGAATTTGCCAGCTAAAGACAGCCGCAATAGACTGCTACTGTCACAGTCGCATCTTTATAATGAGAATATTGTTGCAGTTGTGACTTTACTATAGAAAATTGTCGCAATCGCAGCTTTAAAACTTGTCGCGTTTACAATGGAGAAATTGTCACGGTTGCGGATTTGCTATGGGGATCCGCTGTTTGAGAATTCGACAGTCAAATTCACACCTTAGTGTGTTACAATTCCCTTGTAAGTTTAGATGTGGAAATGGTTGCTTCAGGGTACACTTGTAGAAAGGCTAATTTGTCCATTTTTTAAAGCTTATTTTAAGTGTTACATGACAAAGTCAATCCAGCTAAATATGTATGTTTCCAAAGCAGTGGATTATACTCATCACGCGATGCAATACAGCACACTCAGACTGACTTTTTTTGTGATAAAACAATCAGAGAACCTTGTATTTTTCTAGGGATGGTAATTATTGTGTAAGTGTAAGGCTTACTCAGGACCATGGGCATCCACAGGGAACAACCTATGACTTTACTGTTACATGACTCAAGGTGAGTAGTTTCAACATCCTGATGTGCCCATCTGTCCTATCCTATCTGCCTAATGGATGACCATTAGGCAGATGGGGGACATCAGCAGGTTAGAACTACTCCTAATGTGACCAATTTTTCTGGCCTGGTGGCTTTATTCCAGGTTACAATAGTTGAGAATGTGATATTACATATTTCAGAAATAATTTGTATTTTTATTACTAGATGAATTATTTGATTCTCTTTTTTTCTTGAGCTGCGCTTTAATATCAGTATTTTCAGTCATTTAGGAGCCAAGTTTCTTCTTTTCTTGGTAGAGGCACAACGTTGGTGATCAGTTAGAGTTATATATTAATTAATGTTTAAGGTTAAACAACAGCTGGAATAAACACGGTCAAAGTCAGTAGTCAGGAAAAAGCTGTGTCTGGGGGATTGACAACATCAAGGAAATTGGTGTGAAGATAAGTAAAAATAATATAAATAAGATGAAAACCAGTAAGTCATCTAGTTAGATAAACATCAGGCTGAAACAATTTAAAACTAAGTCTGTGAGCACATCTGGCATTTAAAGGGGAACTAAATATAAAAAAAAAGGACATATCAAAAAATACCTTATATTAAGTTGAACTGTTGCAGTCACAGCTTCAACTGTGCTGTAATTTAACTGCACCGAAGCAGACTTCACAGCGCCTAGGCTGACACAGGAGCCAGCATGAAGGGTTTCAACATCATCACATTCATTGTGGGGCCAATGAGAACACTCTCTGAAATGAGCATGATGATGTGTGAGCCCTTTCCCATACGCCAGCCAAGCTTTTCGCTGGCTCCTGTGTCAGCCTAAGCGCTGTGAAGTCTGCCTCGGTGCAGTGAAATTACACGACAGTTGAAGCTGTGAGTGCATCGTTTTTACTTAATATCAGGTATTTTTTAAATATGTTCTTTTTTTTTAACCTTTAGTTCTTCTTTAAAACTCTTATGTTTTTTTTTAACCATGAGCTAGATGAAATGGTAGATTAGTTGAATCACTGCACTGGACAAGCATCTTATAATTTCATTGTTTTCTTGGAAACTTTTTCACACTTTCTTTGGCGCTGACAAAGGTCAGCTCAGATGGTAACCGTCTAACTGAAACCAGTGAAGGAGAAACCAGTACTCCACAATCCAAAATGAGATTAGCATCATAATAAGCACATAAGCATGATTTATCTTATGGTTTTGGGAAACAAAATCCCATTAGCACATTTTAAATAGAAGCAAACAGATTGTGGGTAAAAACAGTACTGGGCATTTCACCAGATCTATAGGCACGAAAGGCCTATGCCTGTAGACAGAGGTCACAGCTGCGTCTGGTACATAGGCAAGAGAGACCAAAGCGATAAATTCTAAGTAAGAAGTATTTTTAATATTCAAATGTTGAGCCGTATATGAGTCACATGGATGAAGCACTTCAGCTTACTGCATAATTTAGTCTGTTTGATTTGTACAAAATGAATTATCATTAACAGAAGAAATCCTTTCGGGTCATATATATATATGGTTCAAAAAAGCAAATATTACAATGTATTTTATTGTTATGAGTCTGAAACAACCAATTACAATTACTACTTACGTATTCCCTTAAATGTAATGTCTTTATCAGAGCACATTATGGAGATCGAATAGTGAAAAGCATTCAGTTTAATTCCCCAAGCAAACATGATGCTTATAGTAATAATGAAGTGTTATATAAGTGCAGGGTTCAGAAGAGGTAAGGAGCAAAGTCATCAACACCTAATTAAAGGAGCAGTAAGAGCAGAAAAAAGATTGATTTTTGGATTTGCGTTGTAGATTCTATACAGTACTTAGGAAAGTGTCATATTGGAAGCAGAATTTTTTTTCATTTTTTTTTTTTTATCAGTTTGTGTTTGTCTCTCTGGCTCTGTGTGTTTCAGACGAATTGTGCTTTATTGGGTACTTTATGAACATGTATAATCTATAATTCCATAGGAAACAATAGGGCTCCAGGGATTATTTGCTTAAATGATAAAAATATGGCTTCAGCCACAAGGTAGAAAATGATAATATTCTTTATCTTTACTATGTAGGAAAAAATGCCATGCCAGTCCAAATCGGTTATTTTCTTGTTCTAGCTTTACTGGTTACTATTTTACAATGCTTTGGTTTCTGGTATTTCACCTGTACAAGAGTTGCCTAAATTACAACCATTGAGTTTTTAGATTTATTTAAATAATGGACAATTCAAAGCTAATGGTCTAATTTTCTAAGGTTTTCTGAGTGAAATGTCTCCAAAAATACTATCAGGAAGCACCACAATAAACCATTTTCATTTCATGAAGTTATATCTATATCAACTTCTATCGATGCACCATTGAGAGTGTCCTTGCATACTGTCTATCAGCATGGTATGGGAACTGCTGTGCCAAAGACCGCAATGCACTACAAAGGGTTGTCAAAACAGCCCAACGGATCATTGGCACAGAATTGACCCCTATCGAGGACATTTATCATAAGCGTTGTATAGACAGAACTTGGAACATTATCCTTGACTGTTCTCATCCTAACCAGGACTTGTTCTGCCTCCTTCCTATGGGCAGATGTTTTAGATGCCTCAAATCCCGTACGAGCAGGTTTAGGAACAGTTTCTTCCCAGAGGCAGTTGTCGCCATAAATAATTCATACCCCATTAAGCCTATATAAATGCTATGTATTATTATTTTATTATATTGCATTGTATTATTTTATAATATAATCATTATGTTTTATCTTGCTTTGTGATGCAGTATATATGAACCTCTGTATCCTAATGTAAATGCTGTAAATATGCTTTTCACTGGTGTGTACTTGTACACTCCCAGTTACAATAAATCTAATCTAATCTAATCTATGTATTCATGTCATTGGCTAGTTTGCACTTTTTTTTTTGCACAAGAAATCACATCTGTTGATGTTCACTTCCTCACTAAGGGAATCAAACACTTAGTAAATAAGGAGCAGCAAATTGTTGTCTATCAGAGAGTAATGACCCAAAAGTGACACAAATTCACTTCAAACAGTCAAATTTGAACTTTAATGAATAAGCCCCTAATATTTACTAACGTGAATTAAACCTGAAAACATTAAATACAGAAAACTCACGTTTATACTAAGCAGTACAGTATTTAATACATTCCCATTCTAGGGCTAAAATACAAAATACAACATTACACAGATATTAAATGATACAGTGTAATATTATGTACTGTATATGTTTCCTTACAGAAGTTTTTCGGGGGTTTGTAGTCACACAGTAATGCTGTGCTCTAAATGTGTCAAGCTCTGTTGAAATGTATTCTATTTATAATTTACTTTGCTCTTCTACTTATCTGTACTGTAGCTGGAGGAAAGATATGGGATCACAGTCTAGTCAATGTAAAAGTCTCAAAGTCAATGTACAAATTTTATATAAAGGCAAATTTTTTCTGCTTTTAGACTCACTCTATAACAGGGGTGGCGAACCTTTTTGGCACGGAGTGCAAAAAAGGTGACGTCACCCACAAGCACATCCACCGAAGTGCCGGCGCTTGTGAGTGACATAATCACGCCAGCACCGGGGGAATGAGCGCACACGGAACGCTTCAGATTACAGCCACAGTTTTCAAGGACCGGGGTATTTGGCGTATGAGAAGGGGCCACTGTTATCAGGGCACTGACTAGATAGTCAGTATTTATAGTTTTCTTTTGGTTAATCCACACAAGATACCATGTTAAGCAATAATGAAAGAAATCAAACATGGATCTGCTACAAAGTAGCAAGAGTGACCCTCGCCTAAAACAATGGTGTCTGAGACCAGACTCCAGTAACAGCAAAACTGTACTACTCATTTTTTATTAAAAATGAAAAAAACAAACAAACAAATGTGCTGGTGAAGCCAGTACCCACCGAATGGTAACTACTAGTCATTTGCATTTTGTATTGAAGTAAATAAGTCACAAGTGACATTTTCGTTAAGGAATGGATCTCAGTGAGTTTTCCACCATACAGAAACATATTTTTTGTTAATATTGGAATGCATATATTCTTTTGTATTAGTACAGAAACAGACAGCAAAATTATAACATGTACAGTAGAGTGCATTTAAAGTCACATGGGTTGTTCTGGTCCATTCTTTTAATGATTCTTATAAAGAATGCAGAAGTTAGTATTAGCAAATTCAAAGGTTGAGGTGGAAAACAAGGAGAAACAGACAGTACTCAGCTATTACTATGATTTACAATTTATCTGGATTGATATTTTTTTCAACCAGCATATTATTGTTTCATAATTAAACTCCTGGTGAATTCAATTTCAGGTGATTTGAAGCACTATTGATATTCTTATCTATTGTTTGTCAGTGGCATTGCCTTTGGAAACAAATATATCTACTTTAGGCCATCAAAGGTAACTTCTTTACTTGAAAAACATAAAACTAGATATTTTGAATTGCAATACATTATTCTGAAATGAGAGGACTGTTCCGTAACTTAAATAAAGCTTTAAGCCATTTGAATAGGTAATGCCTAAATATTAACTGAAGTTTGAAATTATTATAATTATGATTAGAAATTATTAGAATGAGCAGAGCCAATCCAGAATATTTTACAAGAAACACTGTTTAAAAGTTAGTAGTGGTGTTGGGGGGTTACCCCATTTATTATACCACAATAGGGAACAGTATCAATCCAATTCATTCCATCCAGGCATACAAATGACTAGAACTTGTTCAAAATGATTCTGGTGGCCCAAGTCTTTATATGCAAATTTTGTATGTGTGCAAAACTCTGTTATCCAAGTCTTTTCTAACCAGTTCCTTAGAATCCATGGTTACCTACTGTCATTATTTCTTTACTGGCCTTTCCTCTTCCTAGGCCAAAAAAAGGTCAGCATCTGGGTCACTGATGAATGATTTTCAAAGAGGGCTCACTTTTCCCTCTCAAAGGTTTGCCTTATGCCTCGCAAATGTCCAAGCTTTTTATTCAGAAGATCTACAGATTATCTGTGGTATCTATGTATGGTATTCTATGGTATCTATCTATGAAAAGGTTTAATAATTTTTATACCTACACATTGCATTTAGGTTTGCTCTAATTCTCCAAACAGGAGTGCTCAGTAAAAATAAGAACAAACAAGTCTTTAATTCAAAATGATCCAATGGATTTAAATCCAAGAAAATGATTACTCTTTGAACAGTGAATAAATACCGTAAATGCCACCCAAGGTTTTAAAATCCTCATTGTGGTTTTTGTTCTGCAGGCCTTGAGTTTGTCAATCTTCAAAGTGGAAATGAAACTGTAAACAGATAAACAAATGAGCGGATGGTAGAGGACAGGTATAGACAAAATGATCAACTGAACAAATATATGACATTATCGCCAGCAATGTTGAAGGCACACCAAACTCAGCTGAATTAAGTCCATTATTGTTACTTCAACAGGGTTGGACTTCAAAAAGGCTTTCTTATGAAAATGTTGACTGAAAAATTGCAAGTGCAATCTTTTATAGTCAGTTTAATATAATAAACTTGATTCACCATGGTCCGTGCATCTGACTTTTAATATATTGCCACTGTTTATTGATCTCAGCAGGAGCTAGAACTCATTGTGATTGACAATACAGAAAGATCATCTTGACGCTCAGTGCATAATTGCTGATACACAATTATGCAGGGAATTGAATTATACCTCCTCTGAGTATGTTCAATGTAATTTCACACTTTCTGAGTTCTTTTAATTTGTTGACAATGAAAAATTCACCAAAGCCATGAAAAAATAGAATTGCATTCAGAAGTGATATCCTTCATAGAAATTGGCATCTTTGTTAAACTATCTAAATAAATAAATAAAAGTTTAACATTTTAATTAAATAAAGTAACATAGTAAATTGGATTGTAAAATCATGTTCATTTAATTATTGGTTATACTTGACTATGTCTTACATTTAACATAGCTTTTATGTATTTATCTTACTTTTATGTGTGAATTTTTTTACTATGTGAATTTTTTTACTCACTGTCACTTTAAGATGTATGCACTACCTACCCTTTAAAAGCAATCATGTTTGGTTACATTGTATCTTTGACTAAGCATGGTTTAGAGTTAAACACTTTATAATCTTTTGCTGTGCCGGATTTTACATTTCTAAAATTAAAGGATCAAATTTTACAGTCTTTGAAGTGCCAATATTTGTTTTATTCAGCCCTTTCAACATACTTTTCCCAGTTTACAGTCGATTCAGAATTAAGCAACCCCCCCTGAAGCTTCTGTGAAATTGCACCCAAATGGAAAAAAATATATATTCACTTATGCTCTGACACAAAACCCAATAAAACTTGTCTCGAGATTAACTCCCTTAGATATTTATTAACATTGGATCCGTTAACATTTTTGACTTCTCAGGTATGTGATTAAGGGGGTAATTCAGGAAAGATCGAAGTACCCTTGCGAAGCTTCTCATCACTTCGCCGAGTCAGGTACGTGCTCACTGGTCTCCTGCAAGTGGAGATCAGCGAACGCTTTAAAGGTACTTCGGTGAGGCGAGGCGAGGCACATTGAGTGGTCAATTCGCCGAGCCAAAGCACCTTTAAAGCGTTCGCTGATCTTCAAGTGCAGGAGACCAGTGAGCGCATACCCAACTCGGCGAAGTGATGAGAAGCTTCGCAAGGGTACTTTGATCTTTCCTGAATTACCCCCTAAACCCTTCCTATTAACTGTATCTAAAAGGACAAAGTCCATTCACAGTTGTAGGTGAAACCTCTGTTCTAAGCACAATGACTTCCTGAGTTTTTCAAGTCCAGGATGAAATGTTTATACCATCCCCTGTGTAAGGAAAATATTATATTTATAATGCAAAAATAATATAGTTCTGTTCTACTATATTATTCCCTAGCTTAATTTTATTAATCTTATATTTTGGTAATCATTTTCATGGACCGTTAAAAACCATTTAAAAGTGTTAGTAAACCGCATCTACTGCAATGTAACTCTTTAATGTTCTACTCAAGTTTTAAAAAATGGCAAAAACAATACAAATTAGAACACAAATAAAATATTAATGATTTTTCTCGCTCTAAGATAGAGAGAGCAATGAACGCAAACATTTAAAGTTCAAAATGTGTAGAGCATTATGGGTTATGAGGAAGAATAAAATGTTGTCTCCACTGGACATTAAACCTTAATTGTGATTCAACAGAAAGAAAAAATATTATCCAGTGTCCTGTAAGAAGATGCCCTAAGTCATCTTTGGGTGCCTGCTGCAAAATGACAATTTATGTCAACAGAATTGAGTATCTATTGTCTACCATTTTATATATTTAACATCCACATATAGATTTAGTGTGCAAATACTCCTAGAACTAAAAATATATACATCATTGAATGGTATTCTTTCATTAACAAACAGCATAAGCCTTATTTTATGAGATACAGCTTATATTTATAACAAATAAAGATATCCCCATAGGCTCCCATATCTTATAATCTAATTTTCCTACAAAGCCACATACAGACTAGGGTCAGACTCCAATTAATTGAGCAATATGTTTCAGGATTGTTGAAGTAATCTAGAGTACCCAGAGGAGTTCCACAAAAACAAAGGAAAAAAACATGAAAACTCAGTGCTAACCAGTCATAGTGTTGCCTAGAGTATGTTGTATAGTATTAACTTGCTGGGGGAATAATAAAAGCAAACTTAATACCACTCGAAGGAAAGATAGTATTATTATTTTATATCTATGTTTCTCAGAGCACAGTTTCTCGAATTACCCTCCTTATTTAAGCCCTTCCTTTGTTTAGTAAATATCCTGTATTCTATTTTCTGTAAAGTGAGTAATCTATGCAGAAAACTAGTTCTTTAATGCTGGGGTCTTCCATAACATGATTACAAATAAGGGGGTTATTCATGATCGTGCAAAGTGAGGTGCGGAGTCATAGTAACATAGTTTATAAGGCTGAAAAAAGACACAAGTCCATCCAGTTCAGCC
>WMED01006452.1:0-18464 GCA_019650415.1 Pipa parva
ATATATATACAGTATATATACATATACGTATATATATACAGTGCCGGCTCTGCGCACAGGCGGCGCCCCTAGCATTTTTTTTTTAAACTGTGCCGGCCGGCTGGCAGTTTACGTGCAGCCGTGGCTCAACTTATTGGGAGCTCTAAAGTTGAGCCGTGGCTGGATGTGAGTGGGGGCAGCACGGGGCAGGGAGGGTGTGGGGGGGCGGCGCTGGGCAGGGAGGGTGTGGGGGGGCGGCGCAGATCGGGGGGGATATAAATATTTAGCAGCAATGCTTTTAGGACAATGTCATAAAAAGGAATTTTTTTATGGTTTTTAAGGTGCGACTTCCTTGCTTGTTTTTGAGTCTGGTTGCTACAATTCTAGAGATTTTTTTCATCGTGAATACCTTAATGAGACATCATTGCCCATAATCATTCATAGTGAAAGAAATCATGGCATTTATGATAAATTGTTTTCTTCCCTGAACTGACATGCATTTTTGTGCCAGCTGTTCCTTCACTGACTTGAGCAGTATGTAGAATAGAAATTGCACACACACAAAGAGGATCCAGTATATAACCTTTTTAATTGACCATCAGTGCAGGTTTACAAAGAAAAGTTTCTGGGGAATAAACTACCCTTCGTTTGCACTGATGGTCAGTTAAAAAAAGGTTATATACCGGATCCTATTTGTGTTTGTGCAAATTCTATTCTACATACAGTACTGCTGCATTTATGGTGATGTGTTGCCCCACACCTATGAATTTAGCACCAGTACCTGGGAAAGTAAAATAGTTGTGCACCTTCACAAACCTTCTGGACCTTCACTAACTTGACCCATCATTTAAGTAATTAGGCCTCCCTATTCTATTTACCACATGGCTAAAGTTCATGATGTTCTTAAGCCTAATATATTTACTCTGATTTCAATGTGTGACAGCCCATGGCTAATAAACACATTATGATAACACCAACCTTTTTTAAAAGGAAAATAACACTAAAATGTAAAAATTCTTTTACAATTACTTTATTTCAATTTGTAATTTAAAAAAATGTAAGTGTTGCTTTATTGACAGTTTCTGAATATACATTATCTAAAGCTCCATTGAAAAGAATGGATTTGGAAGGGGTTTGTTTAACCAACACATAGAGCGTGGCTGCTATCAGTAAAGGGGAAAAAAGAGAGAAAACAATAATATCCATGAATCCAGCTTCAAATAAAACATTTTTACAAACGCTGTTTGTTTAATCCAAATAGGATTTATATTTTTTTAGTGTTAATAGTTTTTTTACGCTAAAGTGTTCTAAAAATAGAATAATTACCTACAATTCACCTAGCAGGCATACTGTTGATCATTTGAAAAGTAATACTGTTTGCTAACTAGGGACTGTTGCAAAAATATCTCCAGTTAAAATAAGTAAAACAATAAGAACAATTATCTGCTGATCCCTTAAAGGTCCATGCATTTTGAATTATTGAATTTATTCAACAGCGTATAGTCAAGAGATTATAAGTATAGACAAGTTTAATTAACTATAACGTAGAGTAGCCAAAAATGACCACTTCATTTTAAGAAATACAAAAATGTAAACTTTCTACAGTTCAACAAGGACTACCCAGATGATAAAGCAAATTCTCGTGAGGTTGTTCCCAATTTGGAAACTCAGCAGTGACAACGGGCATATTGGGCATATAAAGCATCTTAAACAAAGCCTAACTGGAGAGATTTATTTTTATAGATCCCCTAAAACTCGCTGTCGTTGAAAATAAAGGACAATTGCATTAGGAAAGCCTGGTATCTGCTTGCCCCCTGTGACAAATTTCTCTTTGGAAACTCATGGTCATTATTTTATTCTAAAAATGTCAGAATGCACCCATATAAAATCACAAGAACACAGAGTTCTTCTTCTAGGGGATCTGACATTATCACTAACATTCCTGTTCAGTTTGGCTCTCCTTTTCTAAAACTGGCAAACTACTTTATATGGCTTAGATATTGTTAGTCTGAAGCCATTTTAGTCACACACTAGCTAAGCACTTTTTTTTATATTTATTTCATTCTAATGATATCTAGGTATTTTCCATTTCTTCCAATGTTGTTTTATCATATTTAACCATATTGCTTCACAAAAAAAAAAACTGCTTGGGTTTCAAAATCCCAGTTTGCTTATTATATGTTTTCAGATTTCTTTTAGTGCTTTATTTTGCCATGGTCAGGAAACTGCTTTTGTTCATAATTCTGCTCCCTCCTATGGCATTAAATTACTGCGAGCTGTTGCAACTGAATTATTGATGAGTTCTTCACGAAAGCAGATGTGATATTCTCAACTCCCTTTGATATTTTAGAATAATGCTAAGTTTATAATGCAATGGAAGCAACACATTCAATACTGAAAACCAATACTACTATTATATATATAACCTTTTGCTTTTATATTTAACAACTGAGATTCTAGCTTTTAAGATGTAGTTTTAATATGAACAATAAGGGACACACAAAAAAAAAACTTGTCTTTAAATAAATGGTAGCAAATAAGTTCAGAAATTTTAGAACTATCTAATTCTAAACTCATTTAAATAAATATGCATTTGACAATATATTTGTAATACTATACATGTAGCCTCTTGTGGTTTCCCTTTTATGGTTACTTTACACTCTTTTTCTGGTTAGTGCAACTCTTGTTAAAGAGTCCAACTAACTTATTAAAGATATCATGGTTAATCTCACCAAAATCCTTAATTAATGGTCTTAGACATTCTTGTCTGAAGGGACATTAAGGGGGGTTATTCTCTAAAGTCTGATTTGTCATGTAAAGGTGTGAATTCGCCAGCTAAAGACAGTCGCAATTGACTGCTTCTGGCGCAGTCGCATCTTTATAATGAGAATATTGTCGCAGTCGCGACTTTACTATGGAAATATTGTTGCAGCCGCAACTTTAAAATTGTCGCCGATTTGCTATGGGAATCCGCTGTTTGAGAATTCGACAGTTGAATTAGAACTTTATAGAATATCCCCCTAAATCTTATGCTGCATCAGACTGGAATTAACATCTTGTCTATTCAATCAGCTGCAGGCGCAATAAACATTCTTATCAGCACATATGATATTTTAAAATATTGTTTCAGCAATGCCTTATTAAAGATATTATTTAAAGTGAATCCGATATTCAAACCTTTTAAAGGCTCAGGGCTTATATAACAGTTGCGTAGTGCAGCTTAACTAAAGCTAAGGGACAAAACTCTGTTTCCTTATGCCATTATTAATATAATCCTATCTTAGATGTAGGATGAATTAAAGGAATACTTCATCCTCTGCAGTTATATTAGTACAGTATATAATAGCTTCCTGATTTAGTAAATAGTGAAGCATTTAACATAAATAACATTTGTTAATTATTAAATCACTATTACCTTTATATACCTTCATATAGTGGTTTTGTCCTGCTACTAGTTTCCTCCTGAATACTAGATGTGTATTAGGCATTACCTAGAACTATTGTATTAAAGTGCACCTGTCACCTCAAAACTAATACTAAATTAGGTTCTACTAATGAAATAAATGTTTTGTAAATAAATATGTATTTTTAAAAAATGTACCTTTATGTAGTGTTTCTCTCTGTCATCTTCCCTGACAGCCTGACTTTTCTTTCCTGGGTCAGGTGGGCGGGGCTAAATGATGTTTGACATTATAGCTCCTCCAATCAGATCTCTGCTAGATCGTGATGTAAGGGATCTGATTGAAGGAGCTATAATGTCAATCATTATTCAGCCCCACCCACCCAGCACTCTGGAAAGAAAAGGCAGGCTGACAGGGAAGATGACAGAGAGAAACGCTGTATAAAGGTACATTTTGTAAAATACATATATATTTACAGAATCGTTTATTTCATTAGTACAACCTAAATTAGTATTAGAATTTTAAGGTGACAGGTGCACTTTAACCAATCACATCAATTCAGTTGGTTTAAGAAGGCAGGAGAATAGAGCAGCTGTTAGCAGGGCTGTGAGTTTGCTGCTGTGTAAACCTGTTAGTTCAGCTTACTGGGCAGTGCAGGTTACATTATAAAATGTATTAATATTTTAAATACACAGCATTTTGATGAAATATCTTTCTGGACTTGCTCTATAGTTTGCCAAAGCACAACCAGAAATGGAATCAAAAATGTTTTTAGGTATTATCCATCAGTTTCAGAAGGACTCCAAAGCAGATTTGCAGTAACTGATTGAATCAATAGTGCAGGCAACAGGGCCTCTTCCATAGCTATTTTGCACCTCCATGAATGTGGCTGGATCTGAAACGGTACTTAATCCAGCTCAAGTTGTAATATTACAAACTGAATATTGCTTAGAGTCCACAGCTCGACTCTATTAAGACTCATGGAACCACAATATTATTATAATGTATCCTATGATGTATCACTGGGAAGGACACTATCTAGGTTCTTTAAACAAGCCCCTTAAGCATAAATATGGCTCTCCCAGATTAAAAGAACCACCTGTCCCATGACAGCAATAACCATTAACTACATTCATAAGGATGATGATCCCAGAGCCAATAGATATGATTAAAAAGGGAACTGTTGTTAACTCACATGTTGTTAACATAATGGGATCAACTCTTCACCTAATTCAGTACTGACATAACATAGCAAATGCCTCCTGACAATTCACCTAATATGTCTAGTAAACCCATGGAATATTTGCTGAGCACAGTCTACAAGATTGCTATTATATAGCTTTACCAAATGTAATGTTCAGTTTGGGACAGGAGCTATTTTGTATAGATCTGTAAGATGGTGCAAGTATTAAAAGCACTTACACTGGGTTACTGAATTAACCCATTTGCTGCTCCTGGAACAAAATAGGATATTAACTCAGGTGTTTAGGCAGGACCCTGATACTCCCTACCATACAAAAACATAAACTTCAATTTTGAAATGATACAAACTCCCTTATACCATCTAATAACCCCCTTACATTCTTGGAGAACATCGATTTCTGTTCTAATTTCACCTGTTTGTATGTTATGTTGAAGAAGTTCTTAGCTGTTTGTGACCTTGTCTGACATTAGCGCTTGCAGATCTTATTTGATAATATTAATGACTATCCCACAACTTTTGAATTAATGAATTTTTCTTGCAGTTGCCATAATCCTCTCTATTACCAATCTTATTCAGAGATCTAGTAGAAGTAGATTGATAAATTTGCTCTCGCACATATGTATCCAAATGCCTTGTTACTTGTCTAGAGAACATTTCACTGTTACATACAGTTAGCTTCTGTTTCTTGGACCAGTAACTCCAAAAAATGAAATGTGCCCTTTAGATTGGCATAGCAATAATTCCTGTGCAATGCTTGTAAAGATGTCATCTTTGAAGTGGCATCCCTGATTTTGTATTGCTTTGTGTTATTCTTCAACTCTGTTAGTTACATCTGTGTTTTATAAAATGGGTTTCTGGGACACTTCATGAATATATATTATTTGAAATTCCTTAGAAATGACATAGAGGGCAGGGTTTTGCTAATAAACTATGAAAGAGGAAAATAAACAAAAACCACTACAAATCAGGACTCCCGCCATGAGACCTTTATAATAGGGGTATTGGGACAACTGCACACTAATTTGATGGGCTGTAGAATGCTGCAATTCCTCACACATGGGTATATCTTAATGGAAGGCATTCTCTTGTAGAACTACCTCCCTTAGCTGGGACAGTTCACCTGCCCCGACTATCTGAACCTGTTTCTACCAGGGTCATATAAAGCAGTTGATACTTTACAACACCCGTATGGAGAAAGTATGAAGGTACTTTCTTTTCTCTGAGCATGTACATTTACATTTCTGAGCCTCTCTAGTCTCCCATATACCCCTAAATCTAAGGGACAAAACTGCGCTTCCTTATGTCATTATTAATATAATCATATCCTAGATGTCGGATGGGTTTAAGAAATAGTTCATCCACTGCAGTTATATTAGTACAGTACATAATAGCTTCCTGATTTAGTAAATAGTGAAGCATTTAACATAAATAACATTTGTTAATTATTAAATCACTATTACCTTTATATACCTTCATATAGTGGTTTTGTCCTGCTACTAGTTTCCTCCTGAATTCTAGATGTGTACTAGGCATTACCTTGAACAATTGTATTAACTAATCACATCAATGCAGTTGATTTAAGAAGGCAGGAGAATAGAGCAGCTGTTAGCAGGGCTGTGAGTTTGCTGCTGTGTAAACCTGCTAGTTCAGCTTACTGGGCAGTGCAGGTTACATTTTAAAATGTATTAATATTTTAAATACACAGCATTTTGTTTGGGTGAAAAGAAGTGATGGTGAGGGAATATGTGTGCGCCATAATAAGTAGGAACTGCTTAGAAAGCACTTTGTTATGAACCCTGTGACACACCACAGAGTCACCGGCAGAGAAGTTAACAGTCCACAGATTATAGTAGAAGAAGGAAGTAGAAGTTGCTTTTTAAAAATAGCAATAATAATAAAAAAAGCAACATTCAAGTTAGGGTTTATTATACACATTTTTTATATTAAAAGCTTGCTGATTCATGCTGCCTTTTTTTATTTTATTCTAAACAGTCTGAAAATAGAAACATTAAAAATGATTATGTTATTTTTGGAGGTTGGATAATGCTTATAATAATCTGCTCTTTATTGATTTCAAATGTACAAAATAAAACGGTTATATTACTTGTGAATAATATTGTATTTCCTTGTACAGTAATTGTTTATCAGGAAGGCACTTACACATTTCATTAAGCTATTAATTAATGTGACCATCAGAATACTGCAGTCTGCGTCTATTAGCATTTATCTTTCCATTTACGATACAGGCATATCAAGCAAATTCACCTTGATAATTAGCTAGAGTTTTTTTTTATATATATTCTCTTCTAGTTAAAGCTACATACAGCTATTCGTTATTTGCATCACATTACCATAATTAAAAAATATTCATCATTCTAAACGTAAAATACTTTAGCCATAATTCTAAAAATGGAAATATAAGTGAATAGTGTTTTTAATTTAGAATGAACATTTTGTGTGTTTTGGTTTAGCTTTTCTGCTGTTATCTTCTGAGTTATTAACATTCTTCTGTTATCAACATCTTTTGCAAACCTTTACCAAAAGAGTAAACTTTAAAAAAAAAAAAAAATTTTTACAATGTGCAATCTGCTCAGTGAATTAAAAGCAATTTATTTTAGTTTTCAAGCACATGCTGTTCTTGTGGCTTATTAGAGATACAATGTTCTCTTATTTTAAGGAGATTTTATTATGTTTAGGCTGTTGGCCCAAAGAAGCAGCCAGAAACATAAGGAGACAATAGCAGTTAACCAAGACAAAACAATATTTTATTTATTAAAATATTTAATATATTATAATTACAATGATTTAAAATATTATTTTTTAAAAAAGCTTATAGGCTATAGTTCTCCTTTAGGCTAGGTTCACATGAACGTACTATGCTCAGCGCATAATACGCTAGTGTGAAAAAAAAAAAAGAAAAATCTGCCAAGCGTATTTTTCTTTTGAACTTACCAGCGACAGTGTTAAAGCTCCCTCGGCATTCACATCACTTCCTGTGTGTTTCATTTTGGGCGCAACATATAATACACCGGCCAATACGTGACACACGGCATTCAGGACCCAGCGTATGCGCATCATATGCTAGTGTGTCCGGAACTAGGTAAGTACCATCGGCTTGCATTGAGCCGTATTTTTTTTTTTCACAGTAGCGTATTATGTGCTGAGCATCATTCATGTGGACCTAACCGTAAAGTGGAGAAATAAATAAGTTAGTGGAAAAATAAATATTTAGGTCTGAAGCGGCCTTGTGACTTAAAAGACAAGTAACACCAGAAAAAGAAGATTGCTATTTAGATTGACTTGTATTAATTGTAGTATCCTACTACTAATGTAAAGTATGGCTACCTTTCCATCGACAAATTCAAATGAAAAGCTCAATTGAGAAGTACAGTATCAAGTGGTTAAATCTATCAAAAAATATCGTTTTTTACTGACTAAACAGCCGAGATGTACTCGGGATAAACTCGAAAAGGCCAAAATCAGCCTTTTTAAGTTTATTAAATTTTGCCCAAAGAATGGAATTTTTGAAGATTAATTCCTAATTTTTATTTGTGTTGCCGCTCTCTGTAGGAGGTAATTTATCAAAGTCTGAAATGTCATATAAAGGTGTGAATTCACCACTTCCCCATATTTGGGTATTCAGCAAACTCTACGATGTATCAAATTCACCAAGCTAACGATGGTCGCACGCTACATAGTGCACAACTACCGACGAAGTCACGACTTCAGTATAGGAATACTGATGTGATCACAAATTCGCTATGGCAATTCTTTGTTTAGTGAATAGGGAGTGGAGAATCAGAGCATAGCAACCCAGTTATTCAATAATGTGCGAATTCGACTGTTGAGTTCGCAAACAGTGGATTCCCATAGCAAATCCGAAACAATTTCCCCATTGTAAAGTTGCGACAGTTTTTTAATGTTAAGAATGCGACAATATTCTCATTATAAAGATGCGACTGGGACAGTAGCAGCCTATTGCAACGATCTTTATCTGACGAATTCACGCCTATACGCAACAATTCGCACTTTAGTGAATAAGCCCCCCAAAGTGATGAAAATTCACTATGACCGTCGAATTCTCACTTTGATAAATAACCCCAGTCTCTCTCTCTCTCTCTCTCTCTCTCTCTCTCTGCTGTTTGTGGCCAGATTGAGATTTCTGTGAAATATGCATTATCTATAGTTCCCTGAGAAACAGCAGAGCAGATAAAAGATGGCTCTAACCATAAGTAAAAAAATAATCTCTAAATAGTACAAATCAGGAGTTTACCTGTATTGTGTAGGAATAAGTGCCATGCCTTTCTGAATGCATTTGTTTTGCTGTTACTGGTCCTTTAATAAATTATTTTAAAACAAATATAACAGGCGTGTTTTGTGGACTACATGATAGCTACTTGTTATTGCATCTTATATACTTTACATTTTACAGAAGCCATTTTATAGCTATCTGAGGCACTTTTAACAGACTACAGATGTCCAATACAGTTACTGTAGGAATGTTAGATGTCTGCAGTCTAGGAGGCCATGCATTCTTTCCTTTTAAAGAAAAGAATGTTAAAAAGGGAATGCAATGAGGAATAATGACGGTATTTACTGGGTGATATTAATCAGTAAGATATATCAGTCAGTATGCTATAAAATATTTTCCTCATTGTGCCTACAAAACCTGCAATCCTGAATGGATATTGCACATGGTGGCTGGATAGAGTGTGACTCAACTGGTGGACCTGCTTGATGTCTTAACATGGTGGAACACTTGCATTTCATCTCTTCTATATCATTGAAATGTCTGCATTAATGCCACTGAAACTGGGTCTATCCTTAACTCACATTTACAATTTCCCACTTACTGTAGATTGTTAAGCTCTATGGGGCAGAGACCTCCATTCTTCTGTGTCAATCACAACTTGGCACTTAAAGTGATTTTATGCTTATAAGTTACTCACTTGTATTGTGTCATGCGCTTTTCCCATGTCTGTCGTATATTTGTATTGCTGAGTTGTACAGCGCTGTGTAAATTTGTGGTGCTTTATAAATAAAATTATACATACATACATATTAGTATCTCTTAATGACCAGAAGTTCAAATATGTCATTATCACTAAGGTTTAAAAAAGGAAGGGGTGGGGCTTTGTAATGCATTTATTTGTCAATAATTTTATTATGGATTAAAGGGGTCCTAAAGGTTTAAAATAAAAAAGACTTATTACAAAACTTACCTAATAAAGAGATGAATCGTTACAGTCGCAGCTTGAACTGTTCTGTAATTCCCCAGCACCCGATGCTTCTTGACAGCACGCAGGCTGACAGAGAAGCCAGCGTGAAGCTCCTCCCATTTGGTTCGGCGGCCTCACACATCATCACACTCATAGTAGGGAGTGTTCTCATTGGCCCCCTGTAATGAATGGGATGACGTTGCAA
Source organism: Pipa parva (assembly GCA_019650415.1). NCBI lineage: Eukaryota > Metazoa > Chordata > Amphibia > Anura > Pipidae > Pipa > Pipa parva. The sequence goes on from WMED01006452.1 coordinate 10,009, forward strand.
CCATATTTCACCACTGGTGAATTAAATGGGAGGAGCTTCCTGCTGGCTTCTCTGTCAGCCTGTATGCTGTGAAGAAGCATCGGGTGCCGGGTAATTACAGCACAGTTCATGCTGTGACTGTAAAAATTCATCCCTACATAAGGTAAGTTTTTCATTTTATACCTTTAGTTCTCCTTTAAGTTTTGTCATATAACACATACCTATCTGAACCCTTATACTAATGGCTGATAATGTATTGCTTATTTTCATACACTAACTTTTGCTACTGTAAGCCTAGCAGTCCTAGCAGTTCAAGTGAAATGAGAGAACACGGTTTAGCAGAAAGCCCATAGAGGTAGTTTAAAGGGTATATAAATCCTGTCTATAAAGAAAGCCCTATTTACCTATTGTCAAGCAATATAATGATTAAGAAACTCTTGACTTACCTCTTAATTCAGCAGGGCTCAATATCACCCTGCAACTGCATTGTCTCTGTGAAGGAGTTCTGTGTATGGGAAGTGTAAGCTTGTTGTTATGCCCCCTCCTCTTTCTGGCTTCTCTCTCCACAGCAGACATCACAGGCAGTCAGACAGCTCTTATCTTTGCATGCTCAGGATTATAAACAGGCTTTTTAGATAAGGAGAAGGGGTGGGGCATTCTGGCTCTCTGAATAATGAGTGATGTCACTCGGGGAGGGGCTTATCTGCACTGCACAGGAAGAGTCTGTACTCAGAATGGCTAGGGGAGCAGGGCTGTTTAAATAAATGGCAAGTACTACTGATCCCAAAATCATTTTTACATTTCAATGTTTAGGTTAGCTTTCTATATGTATACATGTCAGATACAAATAATGTTTTATCCAAACTTTTCATACCCTTTAAAATCCATTTGGATACAGGTCTGGAAAAAAATGGGCAAATATCTCAAATTAGATACAGAGTAAAAGTAGTAACAACCATCATTATCAATACAATGACTGTATAGAATACAGTTAAGCAAAGCAATTCAACATTTTTAAAAAAAATTAATATACATAAAACCATTTTAGGTTGCAAAACACTGCTTTTCATTTGCAAATCAATAGTCTCTGAAGGCAGAGAGGTTTTTTTTTTAACATTCAAAAAAATCACTTTTCATTTCACTGACTCAAACCTTAAGGGTCTGAAAGTCATGGCCCATATAAGACAAAAATATAAAGCAGGAGTGTTCTGTGACAGAATCAGATCAGCCTGTAAGAATAAGCACAACAGCTCCTGCATTAATCCTGCTACAGTATAAGAAAGCAATCATTTTAGCTCTCTTAGGGCAAAATTTATTGAAGTTGGAAATACTGCTCTGGGGGGGGTTATTCACTAAGGTGTGAATTCGACTGTCGAATTCGCAAAACAGGGGATTTCCATAGCAAATCCGCTACAAGTTCCCCATTGTAAAGTTGAGACAATTTTTTAATGTTAAGATTGAGACAATTTTCCCATAATAAAGTCGCGACTGTGACAATATTCTCATTATAAAGACGTGACTGCGACAGTAGCAGCCTATTGTGACTGTTTTTATCTGGCGAATTTGCACCTATACGCAATAATTTGGACTTTAGTGAATAACCCCCCTTGGTCTTTCTGACTTTACCGAGAGAAATCTCATTTTGTTTTCACGAGATTTCTTTCAAGATCTTGAGATCAACTCTTTTGATCTCGATTTTTCAAATTGTTTTCCATGGGAAGGTAGCTATACTTTACATTAGTAGCACGGCTTTCCACTGAAAATATTGAAAAATTGGGATCGAAACCTTGACCAAAACTTTGAAAGAAATCTTGCGAGAATAAAACGAGATTTCTCTCGGTAAAGTCGGAAAGACCCAGAGCGGTCTTTCCAACTTTAATAACTTTCGCCCTTAGGTTGGAGCCAAGAAATTGTGTATTTTAAAAATAAGCCCCAGGCAAAAAAAAAAAAAAGCTTAACTAATGACATTTTTAACACTGCTGTCTTTTTTGCATACACAGTATTATACAATTAATATTTTGTTCAATTTTCTCCATTAAAAATTCTCTCATATCAGTGTCAGGTAAAAATTCTCTTATATCAATATACGGCAAAAATTCTTGTATTGATGTATTTATAATGTTGAATTGCCACCCCGCTATCTCTCCCATTGCTGATAAAATATAGCATGCAGCAAGAAAAGCATCAACTGCTATCGCTAATGTGGCATCTCAATGTCTTTTATATCTATTTGCTATTTTTGACAAATTTTCCAATGGCACTTTTTTTTTTTTTTAAAGACCAAAGACAAAAATTCTCTAGTGTGACCCTGGACTTATACTTAGGGTCTCATTGACTAAAGGCCAATTTGTCACATACTGTATAGCTCTGAATATGAATTTGATCACAACTTGCCAATGTGTACTTGTTAACCGAACTCTGCGATGTGGTAAATAAGTATATCATTTGGGCAACTACAATAGTTGTGATTTTATGGAGTACTTCACATCACTTTGGATGTGCATGCAAAGTTACTGTTTGTTGCAGTCGCGAATTTGACAAGGCGTAGTGCTCCAAATTCACCTGTTTGACTTCACCACATCAGAGTGGCAAATTGAGGGGTTGACGGCAGGGCGTCTGGTGTGGCATAAGGCGATTCAATTCACTCAAAAATAACAACGGAACTGTGACTAAATCAGTCTACTACTAAACATGAACTAGGGACAAGGTGACAGAAACAGATGTATTATTCACTTATATACAGTTAGTGGGACATAGTGGGGATGACGTCACTGCTCTTCACTGAAGCAATTCACATGACTTCACAACCTATTTCTGTTTGACTTATTTTTCCACACGATGCATGCAAACTGAGTTGGTAGCAGTCCGCCTGTTTGACTTATTTTTCCACACGATGCATGCAAACTGAGGGGGGAATTCAGGAAGCTCCGAAGTGAGGCGCATAGCGTTCACCTCACTTCGGAACAAGTGACATGCGCATGCTGATGTCCTGCACGTGGACATCAGTACGCGCATTAAAGGGATTCCCCTCCCGGCGAGAGCACTCGAGTCTCCTCGCCAGGAGGGGAATCCCTTTAATGCACGTGCTGATGTCCGCGTGCAGGACATCAGCATGCGCATGTCACTTGTTCCGAAGTGAGGCGAACGCTACGCGCCTCTCTTCGGAGCTTCCTGAATTCCCCCCTGAGTTGGTAGCAGTCCGCCTGTTTGACTTATTTTTCCACACGATGCATGCAAACTGAGTCAGTAGCAGTCCGCCTGTTTGACAAATTTACCTGCAGCTTCGTCAATAAGGAAAAGTGAATTTGCAACTATTTTGGCAATGTGACTCAAATTGTAGTGAGGAGTATTTGACAGGTGAATTCATCCTTTAGTCAATAAGTCCTTTAGGCTGGGTTCACATGAGCGTATGATGCGCAGCGCATCATGTGCTCATGTGAAGAAAAGAAAAAAAAAGAAAAATACGCCAAGCATATTTTTCTATTGTACTTACCAGAGATAGTGTGACGGCTTCCGTTGGCGTTCACATAACTTCCTGTCTGTTGCATTTTGGGCGCATATATACACCGGCCAAAATGCGACACACAGCATTCCAGATCCAGTGTATGTGCATCATTCGCTAGTGTGTCCGGAACTAGGTAAATATCATAGGCTTCTATGAAGCCGTTTTTTTTTTTTACACTAGCGTATGATACGCTGCGCATCATACGCTCGTGTGAACCCAGCCTTAAACTGTATTGAAAATGCAGCATCATCAAAAAACACATTCCTGCCAATGAGGGCAAAGGAGATAACAACTCACCAATTCAAAATTCTGCTGCTGGAAAAAAAAAAAGCTAATGGAAATGCCAACTTGAATAAATGATCCTCAGGCTAGGTTCACACTAGCGTATGATGTGCAGCGCATAATACGCTAGTGTGAAAAAGAAATATTCAAAAAGCGTATTTTTCTATTGTACTTACCAGCAACAGTGTGAATGCTCCCTCAGCATTCACAGCACTCACTTCCTATGTGATCGCATTTTGTGTGCAGCATATCATACACCAGCAAAAATGGAACACACAGACCCAGCATATGCGCATCATACGCTAGTGTGTCCGGAACTAGGTAAGTACTATCAGCTTTCATTGAGCCGTATTTTTTTTTCACACTAGCGTATTATGCTCTGTGCATAATACGCATGTGTGAACCTAGCCTAAAAGGAATTTCTACAAACAGTAACAGTTGTCATCATAACATCTGCTAAAATGCAGAAAGAAACAGTTTTTCTATTATAGTTATTTGATTGGTTCTTCCAGCCAGGAATATTTCTCACTGGATTGAACAAACAAGAAAGGCAACCATGTTTTTCTGTGCGTCTTAAAACCCCATCCACAAGTATCCAACTCATATAAGAAAATGTAGCCTGTAATCTAAAACTGTCATTTTTTAGAATTATCTACTGATAACCAATTAGAAAATTAGAAAAACTAATTTCCTCCTAAGCTATATTTACTAACCACTTGTGTTCCCACAACATTATACTATTACATATTCACAGTAATCTCCTTATTGTATCATGCATTGTAAATGTTTGAAGGCATCTATGGTATTATTCCTAGAACAATTGTGTTCATTTACTCTGCATTTTTATTTATCTATTAATTTATTTATGGCACCGTGTATTGAATTCATTATATTATAATGTATTCTTGACATCAGTGAATGTATTCTTGACAAATTATGCGTAACCTTCCACAGTTCCCCCTCTGCCTTGTCATCAGCTGCGATCATCTCAACTCTGCAAACTGAAACCTAGAAAGCAAAAATCAGCTATGCTGTTATTACCCCCAGGTACATGACAAGCCCAAAACCAAATATTTAAGTGCAAATATTGAAAAAAGACTTGGGGGGGAAAAAAAAGTAACCTCACCGATGGTGACAAGTCAGGGAAGACAGTAAGAAATCTGAATGCAGATACAATATCTTATTTTGTTAGCAATGCATCACTGCATCACTAATCAATTCCAACTATGCCACATCAAAGAAATGATATTGTTCTTTAGGTTCATCTCTGTTCAATTCCATCATTAACAGATAATTTCCAGGAAAGGAAGATGATAAATTAAGAAAAACTTATCTGATTATCTTTTTAGCCCTATGGGATAACTCTCAAATTAAAAACTTTGAAAAGGGACCAAGTCATATGACCATATACTTTTTATTGTAAGTTTCTCAGCAACCACTTTTTCATTCTCCAAAACCGATTTTATTAGCACTTTCTGGACCATTAGATAAGATGAATGGGATTCAGAAGCTTTTCTGCAAACATAAAGTAAGAGCATCCTTGGTATACAGACTTAGCCACCACACTATCCTTTGCATGCTCAATAGCAGACCTGGGCATTGTACAGCCCACATGCCACATCTGGCCCTCCAACCATCTCCGACCGGCCCACCCGAGCATGCGAAAACGGGCGGCATGCCGAACCGCTATGGGCACCAGCAAGCTACACACACCATTCTGGCCCACTAAAACCACCCAAACCTTTCACGCGGCCCCATGAGAAAAATAATTACCCACCCCCGCTCATGCATCCTGTCCCAATTTCAAAACACTGCAGTTGTCTTCTTAAAACAACATACTATGGGGTGACAACCCCTGCATAAGGTACACTCAGTACAGAATTGACATGACGACAACATTTGTTTTAATTATACAAACAATATATTACCTTTCCATTTGTACCTGCTGCTGCAATGGGGTCCCCTGCACCATTAGTGGCCAGAAGGATAGGCTGCAGCAATCTGGACAAAAGCCATTACTAGCATAAGTAATAAAACCTTGGATTAACTTTCCAATAGTCGTAGGTAGTGTTTTTAATCTTTACCATCCCCAGACTTAAGAAATGGCTTGTCAATAGTTTCTTTTTATAAAATTGTACTAACAAAAACAAATCTATAAAACTGTCAGACCAATGTTTTTCCTTAACAGATGACTCAAAATGAATTCCCAGGGGGGGCAGATTCACATAACTGATGTAAACCCTTGGAAGACAACAGAGACAGCTCCTGAAACACAGAGCATAACATGAAGACTGCAAGTAATCAGAACCAAAAATGGAAAGAATAAGAACTTAGCAGGTGCATTAACAATTGACACAGGAATACAAGTAGTATAATTAACATAATGTACAGGAATAGGAACAGAAGAATTAATCATAGAGCAGGATTAACATTAATATTACTTAAAGTAGTAGGGATAGAAAAACTGTCACAAAATATCAGAACAATCCTGCCCCAGTACTAGCAGCCTGCCCAACAAAAAACCTTCCCAATAGATTCACTGTGCTGGATGACACACCTTAGGGTTGGTGGTACAGTGTAACTAGTAGCTGGTCCTGGATGCTAGAAATTGTCACATCCGGGATGGGAGCACTGCTTGTTGCTGTATCCCTCTGAAGCCCTGTCATTTTATGCTTGACAGCCCCTGCCCCTGCTACATATGATTTCATCACAGCTGTGACCAAGCACTGATGACATTCGCTGTGAACAAACAGGAAGCAAGGGGCAGAGTTCCGTGCCCCAGAAAACATTGGCTTTTATATGCACTCTCAGGAGGATGGCTACAGGACAGCAGTACTTGAAAATGAGATAATCCGGCATTCCAAAGTATAAAATAGAAGATTCTTCTTTATTATTATTATTCTTTATAACGCGTTTTGCGCTTCTTAGTGCTTAATCATAGTAATTAGTGCTTACAAAGGATGAAATGAGACTTTATAACTTTATACCTTGAAATTAGATACATGCCAGAATTCACGGAGTGGGTGGTTCCTAAGAGTGCTTTATGCTAAGTATAAATAGCTGATCTTTTGTAAGCACTAATTAATATGATTAAGCACCAAGAAGCGCGAAACGCGTTAGTGCTAATGCTATTGTAAGTCTTATTAACTGACACCTAATTTTAATGAGTAAATAAAGAAGAATCTTATATTTTATACTTTGGAGTGCTAGATTATCTCATTTTCAAGTATTTGTTTGGAGTTTGGACTCTTTTTTCCTGGGCACCCTATACAATTGTGTACCGCAGGAGTGATTGGAGATTGAGCAGTCTTTTTTTTGTATATACAGACCAGCAGTGGCTGATGTTGACATGCTGCTGCTTGGACCAAGCAAGCTGCAAAAAAAAGGGTCCTGCTGCTTTCAACCTTGCGCTTTTATATGGTCATGGAATTCCTTGGTGAGAATATACAGTATATACTGTATATATATCAATATACAATGGTACCTTGAGATACGAACTGCTTGTCATATGAATTTCTTGAGATACGAGCTGCAACTCAGACTGTTTTCCTGTTTGAGATACAAGCTGAAATTTGAGATATGAGCAGTTTGGGCCAGAAAGGATTAATTCTATATGTATTATTTTAAAAGGGGATGATTGGTTTGAGATACGAACTGTCTTGAGTTACAATCTCGGTCACAGAACAAATTAAATTCGTATCTCAAAGTACCACTGTACTTATAAATTACAAAAAAGGGCAAATTATACTTTATATTACCCAGTCAAAAATTGGTCCATTTGCTAGTGTTGACTTAAATTACATATATTGAATTGCAATATTTAGGGAGGTAGGTAGGTAGAAGGTATGTTTATTTCTAATATATCAATTTCTCTTTAAATTGAGTTGTGTAGCAGCAGTAGTGGAAAGCATTTTCAAGAGAGAAGATGGAAAAGAAGACATTGTATTTGTTCTGTTGCCTGATCTCCCCTATCTTAACCACTGGTCCAGTTGGCTGTGAAGGGGAGGGAGGAAATGAAGTGCAACTGAGGGGCAGTCAGTGCATAATGGCTGCTGGTAACTGTTGCCATCTAGTGGTGATTGCTGTTAACTGACTGGATGCAGCCTTGCCTCTATAGAATGCACGTGCCATTTTTTAGCAACTATTAATACTCTAGGTCAGTGGTTATCAGCATGGGGGTCACGAACCCTTTTGGGGTCGAATGACAATTTGCCAGGGGTTGTCTAACACCCCTCGGGATTGTTGCGGATTTTTAATATAATTTTAAAGTTGCAACCGCGGCAATATTTTCTATAGTAAAGTCGCGACAATAGTTCTATAGTAAAATCACGACAATATTTCTATAGTAAAGTTGTGACCATGACAATGTTCCCATATGATTATGAGAATATTGTCGCGGTCACGACTTTAAAATTGTCACGGATAAAAGGCAAAAAAGGTTGAGAACCACTGCTCTAGGCACTTTGCACAGTAACTGTTACACATGTAGTGGAATTTGGGGGCTGGGCATATCTTATATTTTTGGCACCTGAGGCTTGTCTTTGAGGAAGTCAGCAATGTTTGGAGACTAGACATGGCTTAGGTACATTGCACAGCAACTGGAACATATGTAGAGGGAAAGCGTGAGACGTACTGGATATATAAGCTGGGTTCTTTAAGACCAGCGGGGCTCAACATAAATTTGGACCTC
>WMED01006453.1:0-18461 GCA_019650415.1 Pipa parva
GAACAACTGGAACATGTGCAAAACTGAAATCCAGTGGATTCTCCTTACCACAGTGGGGTTGGCACGGGATAACACAGAGGAGTGGAGTCTATGGAGGACCAGGTCTCCACCTTTAAACCGTGCAAGGAGGTACTGGGCTTTGTAGCAGGCACCAACCAGGTCGCGGTCCTCGGGTTTACCCCCCCACTGGTGGCAGCTGGCTGTAACACTGGAACAGGAGGATACAGGAACTGCAGAAATACCACTCACCAGATCTCATGGAGGGTAGTGTACCTTTAAGAGCAAAGCAGCGAGACCAAACAGTGCAGATGCCAGGAGAGACTGGAAAAAGGAGCTTCTAAGAAGGCACAAGCAGTAGTACAGCGAACAGCAGATTAGACTGAATATCAAACACATAGGGAGACATAAATGCTAGAGCACTGTGTAACAATGCTCAGCCCCTTTTGAATTTGGCGCATGATGTCAGCGGCTCCAGATTGACCAACAACCCAGAAGTTCTGGATAAAAGCTACCCTAGCACTAGTCATCAAACAAATGCCGGCAGTACATGAGCAGCACAGCAACAAGGTAAGCTCTGCTCCTGAAATTACTCCCCCCCCCCCCCCTTAAGACCCCTCTCCAAAACACCCTCCCTATCCCCGGTGCTTTATCACAGAGACTAGCAGGTCAAATACACTGAGACAGACCGCTAGCAAGGCCACCAAGGAGGGGAATTGAAAACAGGGCAATAAAGAGCAAAATTAAATTAAAGATTAAACCTTACTTGGCAATAATTAGAGGAGGGAAAAGCAAAAAAAAGAGGGCATTATATTAGCATTCAAACTAAACTGTGAATACTGAAACCTTAGTTAAACTATCACGAGATGATTTCTTTTAGCAGATTCTGCTCAAGAAAACTTGAAATGACCTTTACCACCACAATAGACATAAACCTTGTAATACCTGGTGAAGTTCTCTCTTGTGGAGTTAGCCTAAGGCCCCCTAATTGCATAAGTTCTTCTGATGGAACAGGAACAGGATGCTGAAAGGTTGGAGCCAACCTAGGGCAGCGTTTAGGCAGATTCATCTCCAGAGTGTTCTTGGAAACGGATGTCAACATTAGTAGTGAGAGCAGTGATGTCATCGAGAGAAGATGGTAAGTCTCTGGCAGCCAATTCATTCTTAATATGGGGCGCCAAACCCTCTCAAAAGGCAGCCACCAAAGTATCATTATTCCAGGTGAGCTCTGCTGTTAGCATACGAAATTGGATGGCATACTGGACCACCGTGCCAGATCCTTGCTTTACACGCAGCAACAATGATGCAACAGAGGTCACACGACCAAGCTCTTGAAAAACTTATCTGAAGGTTGACAAAAAGTCAGAAAGATATGAAACAATCAGGTGGTTAATTTCCTAGAGAAGAAATGCCCAAGCCAATGCCTTACCAGAAAGCAAATTGAGGATATATGCCACCTTTGTCCAATCAGAGGGGAACTGCTGAGGCACCAGTTCAAAGTGGGTGGTATACTGGTTTAAAAACCCATGATAAGCTTTACGTTCACCATCATAGTGTAGAAAAGCTGCAGCAGCAACAGGTGGATTTAAAGGCATAGAGGCTGCTGCACGATCACAAACAAAAGCAACAGCAGATTGCATGGCATATAAGCGGGCAGACATTCCCTGAAAAATCAGATTTGCTTTTGTTTATTTTCTTGCAAAATAACACGATCCACCAGTGACTGAAAATCATGAGAATACTGAGTCCCAGCGGAATCCATGCCTCTAGCATACTGTCACGTGTAGGGACTTGTAACTCAAATACTGAACAGATAATTGCAGTGAAGGACTGGATGCCACTAAAGGAACTGGAACACCCAGAGACCATTACAACTCTAGAGGTACTGAGGTGTACTGGAATAGATACAACGGGAACATGTGCTGGAAAAGTGCAAAACAGAAATCCAGTGGATTCTCCTTACCACTGTGGGGTCAGCACGGGATAACACCGAGGCGTGGAGTCTAAGGAGGGCCAGGTCTTCACCTTTAAACCCCCGCAAGGGGATACTGGGCTTTGCAGCAGGCACCATGCAGGTCGTGGTCCTCGGATTAACCCCCCACTGGTGGCAGCTGGCTGTAACACTGGAACAGGAGGATACAGCAACTGCAGAACTACCACTCACTAGATCCCATGGAGTGTAGCATACCTTTAAGAGCAAAGCAGCGAGACCAAACAGTGCAGCTGCCAGGAGAGATGGTACACAGCTGACCTGAAGATATCTCAGCAGGCTAGGCAGAAGAGCTGACAATCTGTGGTCCACAGGAAAAGCTGAGACTGGAACAGGAGCTTCTAAGAAGGCACAAGCAGTTAGTATCATAACAGCAGCATAAATTGAAGATCAAACACATAGGGAGACATAAATGCTAGAGCACTGTGTAACAGTGCTCAGCCCCTTTTGAATTTGGTGCAATTGATGCATTCGTGTGATCATCAGTGGCTCTGGATTAGCCAGCAATCCGGAAGTGCTGTGTAAAAGCTACCCTAGCACTAGCCAGCAATGAAACGCCTGCAGTTCATGAGCGGCACAGCAACAAAGTAAGCGCTGCTGGTGACATCTCTGCTTTCTTTTCTTCCTAATAAAGCCCAGCTGAGCATATTTTCAGCCAGAACGAAAACCCCGGGATGAAGTATGGGAGTGATCTTCCCTCTTCAGCCACTCCTAAATCCCGGTTCAAAAAAACCCATTTAAAATACAGCCTAGGCCAGGAGTCAGCAACCTATGACTCTTGAGCCAGATATGGCTCTTTTGATGGCTGCATCTGGGTCTTTGACTGTAACGAGCAGTACTCATATGCAAGCACCGCTTGATACAGTCTGCCAGCTAATTGCCAGCAAGCGCTGTAGAGACAAAGCTCTCTAAGAGCTTCTAGGTTGCTAGTCAATCTGAAGCTGCTGATGTCACCTATGTGATGTCACATATGATGCTAGCGGCTCCAGATTAAAAGTCAGTCACCAGATCTCAACCCAATTGAGCATTTCACTTGTTAAAGACTAAACTTCAGACAGAAAGGCCTACAAACAAACAGAACTGAAAACTGCTGCAGTAAAGGCCTGACAGAGTAGTAAAGGCCTGGCAGAGCAGTAAAAGGAGGAAACACAGCCGTCTGGTGATGTCCATGAGTTAAAGACTTCAGGCAGTCATTGCCAACAAAGGGTTTTCAAACAAGTATCAGAAATTAACATTTTATTTACAATTATTAATTTGTCCGATTACTTTTGAGCCCCTGAAATGAAGGGATTGTGTTTAAAAAATGCTTTAGTTCCTCACATTTTTATGCAATCATTTTGCTCAACCCACTGAATTAAAGCTGAAAGTCTGAACTTCAACTGCATCTGAATGATTTTGCTCAAAATTCATTGTGGTAATGTACAGAACCAAAATCAGAAAAATGTTGTCTCTGTCCAAATATTTTTGGACCTCACTGTATATATAAGGTTGGATAGAGTGGTGGTGTTAGTCCACAGATGCAAAAAAATGAGTATTGCAATACTTGGTGATATCTTTTTTATTGGAGTAACAGTCAGTTTAGATCAGCGGTTCTTAACCTGTGGGTCGCACGGCCATCCCATGGGGGTCGAGAACCAATGCGGCACCCGGAAGCATCTGCAGGACCCATCTTATAAGGGTTCCTGTGGGGTGACGTTGGCCGAAAACGTCACCACGTGACGCGCGTGCGTGATGACGTTCCGCCCGAACATCATCACGCAATGCGCGGTGATGTCAGTGCCGGGGGTCGCGGTATATAAAAGGTTGAGAACTGCTGGTTTAGATAGACAAGCTTTCCAGAGGTCTGTCTTTTATTGCTATAATGTTACAACCCCCTTTTCTTTCTCTTACCCTACCCAAAAGTTAAAAACCTTCAATACAAAATGATACAATGAGCTTCTTTAGCCTTAGGGGCTGCTATGCTCTTTATTGATTCTGATACAGGAGCTAACAGCCTCCTGCACCAGTCAGCACATTATAGTTTTATCATACAGCCACACACAGTCAAATTGCCTTCCTTCCCCCACTCTGGTTTCTGCTGTGTGTGTGGTACACTTATCTAATAGCTTGCAACTAGCAATATAATTCCAAAAGTTTAGAGGTGTGGAATATAACCAGGCCAACTACCCAGCAACTCTTCTTCCTTTCTATCCCCCTATGGGCAGCCCTACACATCTGACTTTAGGAGAAGGAATAGATGTAATCTCACTTCACCTCCAAGTTACCCACAAACATTCATGGTATCTGTAGTTTCTCTAATTCTGCACCATTTAAAACACTAAGTAATGATTTGCAGAATTGTGCTGCAAAATTGAACCAAACCAAGAAAAAAAGGTTGATGTCCAAACAACTGATTTTAAATTGCAACATCACCTGCCAAAAAAATCATATCATATGTAATGAAAAATTAGTGGAGAGCCTTAAAGACACACTACTGTAAATAATTGCATATCAGTTAGGTCTGTCAAACTACTCAGTTTGGAATGATACCCAGGGCTGCCCTTTGTGGTCAGATTTTCATGCCTCAAAAAGTTGAGATTGTTAAAAATATGGCAGTATCCAGTTCATGATGTACTTCTACCAAATACTCCCAGTGGGAGAATTGGGACTGTGTTAATATTGGAAACTAATGCCTTCTAATCTGTAAATTCTGTTGAGATTTTAAAACTAATGCAACTATACATGTATGAGAAGAGTTGGTATAGCACAGTAATCTGTCAGTTAAAATATTGGTTGTTGGTATATTTTTATAAAATAGTTAAAATATCATGTAAGGGTTGGCAGGCCTGCTTGGCATCCTGCAGTATATTTAAAGAATGTTAACTGTAAAAAACAGGTCAATGTACAGCATCAACCATTTGCAGGTAAACATCATTCTTGTGACAAACACAGACTGGTATGGGCCCAGTTCCCAATCTTTCCTACCTCTGCCACAAATCACTATGTTGCTGGAATATACAATTTCCCAGCAGATAGGGATAGTTTGGGGCTCTTTCCTCCCATGGCAGCTACCTCCCCTGTTTATAGGGTACATACACCCTGCATCTTCCCATGAGTAAGCCTCTACTTTTTTGAGCTTTAAAAACTAAACTGCCCCATTAAAGTTGGAGTAGAGGGGTGCACTGGGGGGTTTAGTAAAGGGAAGCAAGGAATACAGTACTCTAGTATACTGTAGAAAGGACCCATTGTGCAATCCCACATTTAGGAGATGAAGGAATTTTTTAGGTTTGTCCACTTTATAGAACTACAGGTAATGGGAATGTGGAGGTTAGGAATAGGCACAATACACCACAACTTTGTTATAGCCTGACCAAATGGATGAAAAAAAAATTTGAGTCATCTCTGTAGTGCTAAACGGATTAAGAGGGTTATTCAGCAATGTGCGAAGCGAGCTCCAGATCCTTCGCATCACTTCGCACATGCTGTTATGTGCTCGCTGATGTCCTGCACGCTGACATCAGCAAATGCTTTAAAGGGATTCCAGTCTTGGCGAGACCCTCACTTCGCACATTGCTGAATTACCCCTAAGTCATTTTACTTCAATGTGAATGAAAACTAAATCAGTAGAAGTTAACAGTACTGAAACTGAGGCTACAAACCTTCTCAAGACGTTAGTGCAGGACTTCTTAACAAGGACAGTAACACAAAAAATGTATTAAAATATATTTAATCTGTGCTTCCAAACATTCTAAATTGTGTTTAGAAACAGAAAGCAATTCCTGACATGTCATATTATTTGTTAAAGGAGAATCCATGTACCATAAGTATTCTCAGAATTTTAACTATTGGCTGAAAAAAATTGGTATACAAATCATGGCCAGATTTAGTTACTGTGTGCAGCCAGATTTAGCAGTCATTCCCTCAGCAGCTCAAACGGCTGGATGATAATGTGTATATCCAACCTATAAAAGGTTACAATGAAAGATGTCTGGCATAGTAAGAAAATACATCTCATTTACTTGCCTTTTTTTAAATACTAAACCAAAAAAAATCACATTTATTCTGTCAAAGCATAGAGAAAAAAAAAGGAAACACAAAATAGGCATGCATACAAGGGACAGGGGCACGTGCAGGGCACAGAGTAGAAAGCAGGGCACACAAAGGACAGTATATGGGTAAGTAGGTGGAAAGGAGTGAGTAGATAATGCTGTAAGGATAGAAAGGAGCTCTTACTTACAGAGAGCAGAGCCGGCCAGGATAGACAAGGGAGAGATGGGAGAGAAAAAACACAACAGCCTTTAGTCACCATTGTGCAAATTCACAGCAATAGAAAAGGAAATATGCCTAAGAACAGGTTATATATTTTCCTTTAAGATTTGAACAGTGGCTAAAATCAAGTGAAAATACAGCAAGGCAAATCTTTCATTCTCTGGAAAATTTAGCCCAGTATGTTCACAAGTGAAAGGCCTCCTTCACACTACTGTTTTTCTCTCAATTTAGTTGGACTGACTCAGCTGATCCAACTGCTTGATGCAAGCACATTACATTGACTGATGTAAATCACACTTGTGCATTTACACAATGACATCTGACGTGCACTGTGTTACATATCTTTAGCATGCTGTTACTTAGGTGCAGTTCATTTAGTTTGTCTGATGCTCACATCCCCATTCCATGAGGATGAATCTGTCAATATGGAATTAGAATCAGTATGGAAAGTTTACAGGCATAGTTTTCCAGGGTTTAATGCCCTGCAGAGCAGTCATGCACAACAAAACTGCACTAAACCACACACATATATGCAGGCAGCAACTACCCATTGTTTTGCAGTACAAAGCATTGCAAATGGGGAATTGTTGTGGACATTTTGTCACCTAAGAAACTCATGTAGCATCAAAATGCCCAGTGTACCATAACCCTTACAACAATAATTCAGTAGTAATGTAGATTAGCATTGTTAAAAATATATTTACTTCAAAGAAAAACTAATGTACCCTAACCATAACTGATATGTTAAAAGTACAGGGTCTGCCAGCCTAAACTGCTATATTATGAAAGAGTAAATCGATACCTTTGGGCTGTACTGCTGTCTTTTAAAACTGCTGCTGCTAGTATCTCATGGGTTGCCATATTGGATCTTCATTAATATGTTAATAAACCTTGACACTGCATCACACACAGTGCTCGACTGGTTATGAAATGTCATATGGTACATTAAACTGCGAATATCAATGAGGCATACAATGCAAGTGTCAGATTTACATCTCAGGAGCTTACAGGCAAAGTATATTTGGTGCCTCAGGCCACACCCACTAACTGACCACACCATTCTGTCAAATAAACAGACTGAATTATACAGTGAACTGAAGTGCTGTGTGACTTATGATTTCATGCAAAGTGAAAGATGAGAACTATAGTGTTATATGATACTTTATTTGGACTAACAGTTTGTTCTTTAAGACAATCTTTCAAGATATGTTCCCTCTTCATCAGGTCAGAGCAGGACTTGAACCATTTTTTTGCAAAGTGAAATGTCAGAATCAATATTTGACTATTAAAACTACTTCTTATTTAGAATTAATTCCTTTGATTCCCCCTGCCTATGTCCCTGACTAGTACTGAGGCACCATTCTAACTGAGTCGCCTATAAACACGTACCTCTTGTGCCTAATGGAAAATCCAGCCCTGCTCAGTGCTGATTTTCACATGCTCTGTACGAAGTCAGGACAACAGTGTTCTCAACAGGGGATGGAGCTGAAATACTACAATGGCTGCCATGTACTTGTGAAATAATGTTCTGAAAATGTTATTGCAAGGTTTGTACATATGTATCGTATGACTAGCCAGCTTCTTTTTTTTTTCTCTCAAAATATCTTGCTTTGTAAAGAAAATACATGCCATTTTCTTTAACAGAAAGATATAGCCCCATAGCCTGCTGTAGGTTTTGGTGCAATACACAAATCACTGTTTTCATCAGTCCAGCCTGGGGAGTTTTCAATACTGAGTTTTAAGAGAAAGAAACTTGGGCAAAGGAAAATACTAATTTTAAACCCAAGTAAGAAGAAACAGGACAGTGCTTTTCATGGAGGCACTAGAAATAAAATAGGATTATTTCAAAACGAAGAGTCTGGGTTGATAATATGCATTTAACCTTCTGTGCTCTAAACAAGGTATATCATTTACATCTCAGAATATACTTTGCTTTACACCTATACTTACATTAACATTTTGTAACTTGATTTCCTCTTGACAACAATATCCATTGTCATTAGGGAAATTCATCAATGGCAGCAATGAATTCCCTTGCATAGGTCTGTTAAAACCCTACAGACCATCCCTTGCTACAACCAAACAATATTTTGTGGTAATAAAACTATTTTTTAACACTGTACAACTCATTGGGGCTCTACAAGTAACATACCACAAAGTGTCTTATGTCAAAAACTCCTTTTAGCACTCACTTAAGTTGAAAGCAATAATGTGTTGTGTTGCAGGTCCCAACTAGGAAAGCAGCAATAAAACAAGGAGCTCTACACTATTAATAACTATAAAGGCTACAGGTGTGTGCAGTATTGTACAAGGTTATATCAGTTGGCATCTAAAGTATTATGACACATAACATACATACATATACAAATATTACAATGTGATAATGACAGACCAACGTGAACAATGTCAATAAAACAAATGGTTTGATCCATTTCAGTTAAAGCGTGTTTGTGTTTTTGAAACACTATAATAGGTCTTTAAATACATTCTTGAAAAAAAAGTGACTTGTGTAGTTAATTCAGACAAGCCTTTTGTACTTTTAAAACTGGGAAGTAAAATGGTCATTTCCAGCTACAATAGAAGCAAGCCACTGGCTGAATACGCTAAAAGACACAGCCGCATCTATTAAAACATTATTATATGTAAACATGACATTGTGTTGTTTGTGTAGAGTTGTGTGATCATCATATGAATAATTACTCCAGTAAACACATTTTACTGTTTATATTCAGTCTACAGAACCGCTGGGTTGGAAAATACAAATGTAAATTAATACAATAGATAATAATACATATAAACCATTAAATTGAGCTGAGTAGAGATACAGTATCTAACCCACAGTGCATCAGTAGAAAGTATAATTTCCCAGTATCCTCAGTAAAGCAATGGTTTTTCACCTGTATAGATCCGAGTCCCTGGATGCTAGCAAAAGTTATTTCAAAGTGCATGGGCAACATTCAGGGGGTTATTCTCTAAAGTCAGAATTCGACTGTCAATTTCTCAAACAGTGGATTCCCATAGCAAATCCGCGACTACGACAATTCTCCAATTGTAAAGTTGCGACTGCGACAATTTTTAAAGTTGTAGCTATGACAATATTTCCATAGTAAAATCATGACTGCAACAGTATTCTCATTATAAAGACCCAACTGCGACAGTAGCAGCCTATTGCGAATATCTTTAGCTAGTAAATTCTCACCTTTATGCAAAAATTCGGACTTTAGAGAATAACCTGCTCAGTGTGACCATGTAATATCAGAGACAAGTAGAGTGTAGCGCTGCATTAGTCATAGATATAAGCAGAGACGAGTAGAGCGCGGCTCCGCATCAGTCATAGATATAAGCATAGACAAGTAGATTGCGGCACCATGTCAGCCATAAATATAAGCAGAGACAAGCAGAGTATAAATAAAAGTATAAATAGAGCAAATAAAAGGTATCACCTATACTCTACTTGTCTCTGCATGCAATATCATACACAATATATACATATATAGGTGAAGGAGGCAGCTGGTTCTGGGCCCATTGGTAGAAAGAGTTCAGTATAACTCCCCAGCTGCAGGTAAACAGGTAATTTCCTGCAACATTTAAGTGGTGGGATGGCTTAGTGCAGATTTGGCACTGTGGCCTATACAAATGTATGTAAGCTACTGAGCATGCACCTGAATATGATGCATTCCACATAAAACTGTTGTTACATAGTCTAATAATAGTTATCATAATGCAGCGTGTTTTAACCTAGGATCAACAGGTGTTTTAGGACTACAATTCCCAGCTTGCTTTTTGCTTATCAACATGGGTAAACTAAGTAATTTTTTTTTAAATTTTCCCTTTAAATTGAGGGACAGGTGTCTTCTTTCATGCCAAATGTGAAACTATATGATAGAGGATGGTGAGAGTTGTAGTTCTACAAAATCTAGGGGAACGTGATTAAGAAACACTGCGTCACGGGAGTCTCTTTTAAAACAGACTACGAAAATACAGAAATGAAGAAAGGCATTGAATACTTTCTGCCATGCTCTTCTTGGAAGATAACAATACTGCCAAATTCAAAGCATGCAGCTAGGATTTACTAAGCATGGGTATAGTAATAGGATAAGCACTGGTAACTTTTGCAGAACTAACATTCCCTGCATAACTCCGCTTGCTAAGTAGAGCAGATGTAAGAGTTTTAATTATGCAATAAAAAGCTTATATACAACACATGAAAGCACGATGCACTTCACTGTACATGAAACAGAGACATGCTACATGCACTATGGGTTTTGACAGTACCATGCCGTTTATAGATGGGTGGTTTCCGGTAAATGTTGCTCTCTGTAGCAGCTGTGAAAGAGAGAAAGAGGAAGACAGGGAGAGGGAGGCAAAAGATAAGAGGAAAAGTGAAAGAAAAGAGTATACAAGACAGGGAAAACAGGAATGAGAATACCAAAAAAGAGAGAAAAGTTGAAATCAGCAAGAAATCAACAGAGGAGAAAATGCAACAGGATGAATTAGGAGCATGTCAGCGGGTAAAATAAAGGTGTGCAACCTTCCATACATAAGATGTTGCAGAACTACAAACCCTTTGCTAAACAGACCTATTGGAATTATGTTAGGGGTTGTAGATCTTAAACAGCAGTGGTTCAGAAGGTTGTATATGCTAGGGATAAAGTGCATAGCTGAATCGGGTAGAAATGCTGGCCTTCTGGATGCCTTGGCTAAAATTTACACTAATAAAAAACAAATGGCAAATGACCACAGTACTATTATTTGTGGTTTTACATTCCACTGGACATTCAGGCATATGAAGACATAGGGGCAAAATTTGACCTGACCAAATAATTCATAGCAACCAGATTTAGTGTGAAATTTATTAAACTCTGAAAGACCACTCTCGGTCTTTTCGAGCAAGATCTCGCATTGTTCTTGCAAGATTTTTTTTGAGATCGAACTTTTCAATCTTGATATTTTTTATGAATTTTTTTCAATGGAAAGGTAGCCATGCTACTAATGTAAAGCGTTGCTGCCTTTCCATCGAAATATTTGAAAAATCGAAATCGAAAAAACTTGATCTTGAAAAAATCTCGTGAGAACAACGTGAGATCAAAGCAGTCATACCATTAACAAACTCCTAACCCCCCAAGCCCTAATATAATTCTGTGCATTATCTATATTATTATTAATATTATTATGTTGCAATTATCTGTAATTGCATCTGTGATGCAATGATTATGTTTCTTATATCTGCTGTAAATATGCTTTTCGCTGGTGTGTACTTGTACAATCTCAGTGACAATAAATTGAATCTTAATCTTAATCTCGCTCGGTAAACTCAGAAACACCAAGGGGGTAATTCAGCATAGTCTGAACTTACCCTCTGATGCTTCGCCTCTGTTCGCACAGACTGTTATGCGCTTGCTGATGTGCTGCGCGCGGACATCAGCGAACGCTTTAAAGGGATTCCAGTCTCGGCGAGGCTCAACTCAAGTCGCCTCGTGAGACTGGAATCCCTTTTAAGCGTTCGCTGATGTCTGCGCACAGCACATCAGCGAGTGCATAACAGTCTGTGCGAACAGAGGCGAAGGATCGGAGGGTAAGTTTGGACTATGCTGAATTACCCCCCAAAAGTGGTCCTTTCGAGTTTAATAAATTTCATCCTTAATATTCAAACTGTGATCAAAGGATAAAGGTAAATTACTGATTAATTTCTATGGTTTGGATTGGTTAATTGTACTCATGTTCCTACAAGTCCACAATTATATCTTATTCTTGTTTAAAACATGCCATGGATTTGCACCTAGTGGGGCATCACCAGTAAACCCAGCCACAGGATCCTGAATCATGCCACAGACATCTGAAGGGTAGGGAAGAATGTAAAAAGAGAAAAAGCTGTGTATTAGTGTGGGCGGCATAGGTAAATGAGGGGCCTTAAACTAAAATCTATCCCACAGATCCTATCGTATAGGACCAGCATTATTACTTAAAATAAATATATTAATAGAGTGATTTATTTCTATTTGATGAGGCACAAAAATAAGACCAAGAAATAATTAGGAGAACAGGCTTTAAATTTGTTGGATAAAAAATCCTCTTAGCTTCTCCTTGAATCTTGGTTGCTTAGTATAATTTTAACAGAATACATAGTCTGGAGTATTTTTTTGGATCTAAATCTCCAGAATAAACAAAAAAAAAAATTCAAGGTATATTTATGATGTCACTGTTGTGTTTATTTTGCTGGTCGCAGATTAACTTGCTTCCATCAGCGTACCTGGTATATGGAAATGGCGTGGAGCTTGGTATAAGGTCGGCGTGGAGCAATGTACATCTAATTGGCTATAAAAAGGTGAGTTGCGCCCACTCTCTGTGCCTGAGAAAGGGTGTTGGAATGAATGAGAAAGCAGAGTCATTCCAGAAAAAGATTCAAGAGGAGAAGAAAAAAGTAAAATAAAAAGAGAAAACAACCAAATGAAATTATTGACATACATGATCATACACGCAGGGTTGGATACATTGGAAAGTTGGAGAAACATGAAAGACAGTAAGAAGCAAGAGAGAAGAAAGAGAGAAGCAGAAATAATGAGCCTTTGAGAAACAGTTATATATAAAATTACTGAAGCAAGGGTAAGGGTTTGGCTCTATTGACTGTGAAAAAAATATATAAAAAGGCACTAGCATCTTTAGACATATTCATATAGGCTTTAAAGAAGAATGTTCAAATGTTCTGCTGCTAAAATCCAACTGTCATCATCACCCTGAATTCAACACTCAACAGCACCTGTGAATTCACTGGTTGCACATCCGTTTGTAAAGCCCACACTAAATTAACTTGGATTGCCTTTGATATTACTAATATAGTGATAATGTAGTTAATCATTAGAATATGATAAATACTTGGATAACCAATTTTTGGAAGGCACAGTTTTTCCTTTTAGTCTTCCGTCATCATATATGCTTTTATGATGCAGTAATGGCCAGGCTGATTCTATTAAACAGATATTATTTTGCCCGCAAAATCATTTTCAAAGTCCAAATACTTTCTCCATATAATGGAAGTGAATAATTCATAACACTGTGTTCTGAAAGTTTCCTTTTAGTTGGAGCAAAGAAAGGTAATAATGACTTGCTAACCTGACATGTAGTACTGCTGGGGATTACGTGGCATTGTCAGTGAGATTTCTCGATGGCTGTAGAAAGGAGAGTCTATATAGCCAGGACTTGAAGACCTTCTCTGTCGAAGGTCCATCCCTTCAAATATATCCTACAAGAGTGAGAAAACACAGTTCACATTATATGTTCATACTGTGCTGTATGTAATAAAAATAATATTACTTGCATATCTCATAAACCTACCCCAAGAAGTAACTTTCTTAACTTAATGTAACTGTTAAGGTCCTAGCAAAGGAATAAAATTAAACTGACAACACTGACTTGATAATTAAAAATGCTATTTATCTTAATTTCCTCATAAAAATAATAACAATTTGAGTTGTGATGATTTGCTCTCCAGACTGTTTGTCCCTTTGTATTCTCCAGCAGTGTAATTAAACTGATTCCCAACATCATCTCCTACTCATGTCCATGTAAACATATGGGACTTAAGGTCAACAGGCCTTTTAGAGTTATCCCCATTCAGTCAGCTGCAGTGAACATTCTAATCAGCACAGCTGCTAATATACTGTGAAATGGAAGCATTGCATTAAAGGGAAAGAAACAGATTTCTATTTATTGACCAACTAGTTTTATGACAGCAAGTGTTAAAATGATAGGTTTAGGCTTACGGATTTTATAGAATAATCATGGCAATAGAGAAAAAAAAAACAAGCTCTTGGAGCAGAAGTTATTTGCACTTTTTTACAGGCTTTAGTGTCTCTTTAAAGATGTTACATTATAGTATACATGAGATATAAGAGTACATTGATATTAATGCATATGCTAGGTAGATAGTAGGTTACTTGATAAACGTGTGTTTCCATCCCAGATAACTAAGCTAATATGGTATCTAGTTAGCTGAAAAGGTCTGGCTTACTCAGGGTTAGAAAAGACTCTAAAAAGTGTGTGTAATAAAGTTATCTGACGGGTTTAATTGGGGGCACATTCAAAGTGTAGGTGAACTGGGAAAACAAGAGCGCTACATTGAGTGAAGTCACTGCCCAGAAGTAACGGTAAGGGCAAAATTTACTAAATTGGCCTTTTTCGAGTTTATCCTATGCAGATCTTGGCCGTTTAATTGGTAAAAATCAGATTGATGTTTTTCGATCGATTTTTACCGATTTAAACTTTTCGATTGAGTTTTTTTTTTAATCAGATTTTTTGATGGAAAAGTAGCCATACTACTAATGTAAAATATGGCTACCTTTCTATCGAAAAATCCAATTGAAAAACTTGATCAAAAAGTTTTTATTGGTAAAAATCCATCAAAAAATATCGATTGATTTTTACCGATCAAACAGCCTAAATCTACACGGGATAAACTCGAAAAGGTTGAATTTGGCCTCTTCGAGTTTAATAAATTTTGCCCTTAGGGTTCTTGACAGTCCCTAGGAACAGGAACAGGGACAGCTACAGGAACAGGGACAGCTACAGGAACAGGGACAGCTACAGGAACAGGGACAGCTACAGGGCTTTGGTGCCTTGAGTCTGGGAACCAAATGACCTATACACAGTCCTGGGGAGACCATCCTGAGAAAACTATCACTAGCAGCATGGCAGAGACAGGTGACAATTGCAGTCAGATTTAAGTTTCCTTATAGGGGTGAAGAGAAAAAGAAGCAGACAAGGCAATCTAAAACACTTTAACTAAAGTGCCCAGATAAGTCAGAATGGACAGTGGTTTTACTAAGACTACACAGCACAGGTAGAAATCTGATGGAAACTGAATGCTATAGGGGAATGGCTGCACATACAGTATACAGTATGTGCATGTTTAAACAGGGTTATATTGGCCATGGCAACAAAGACCAGCAACTTCAAAATTTGTGCCAAAATTCACTCCCCTCTTTTCTCTCTTGAAAACTTGGGAGGTATCGATCTGTACAATATGATCAGTTGGGGATCTGTACAATATGATCTGTTGGGGATCTGCACAATATGATCTGTTGGGGATCTGCACAATATGATCTGTTCGGGATACTAAACAACTGGACATGGGAAACTCTGTTTTACTAAACCAGTACAACTGGAGGTCCTGCAGATTTACAGCTTCTACCATAAATCCAGCAAATCAGTTGTTGCAGAATGTTGTAGTTCATAAAAACCTATAAAAAAGTAGCATCTGTGCATATTAAGATCAACGGGCATCCTTAGTTACTGGATGAAGCAGTCACAATGAATTCAAGGCCCCATTTTGCCTGTACAGGTGAAGAAATACACACTTCACACATAGCTCTATTTCAGATTAGCACACATCAAACACTTCAGAAAAAGAGAATATGCTTTTATTTCCCATGCTATGTTTTTTGCTTTTAAACATGAAAGAAATGTCTAAAAAGGAAGAATCCTAAGCAAATATACCTCCCCATAGCTGTATCTCTCCAGCATCTCATCCGATGTGTATCTGCTATAAGGTTCATAAGAAATGAGGTCAGGGCGCTGTACTGCGTAGATTGCTTTAATCTTAGGGAGAGCTGCTAAGTCCTTGTAATTTAGAATGTCATTGTTTACCTTGGCCTAAAGAGAACATAGTACAAAAAGAGAAGAGAGGGAAAGAAAATGAAGAGATAAAAGTGCATGTTTATTGAGTGCTGCTAAGCCATTTTCTACATTGTACAGCCAAATATCAAATGGCAGGAAGAATGAAAATCTTGTATGCAAGGATAATTTATATATTATATATATATATATATATATATATATATATATATATATATAGTTAAGATAGAGTGGTCGTGTTAGTCCACAGATTCCTTGCGACTTGATAAAGAATGGATGGACCTCTCGAATGCTCGTCTATTTAAAATGAATATTAGTCCAATAAAAAAGGAATCACCAAGTATTGCAATACTCATTTGTGTGTATATATATATATATATATATATATATATATATATATATATATATATATATATATATATATATATATATATATATACATACATATATATATATATATACACACACACACACACACACACACACACACACCACTGAATTGTGCAGGAGAAGGCATTTATCCCATTCATCAGCAACAGATTGCCTCCGCTGAACTCTCAAGCAGTACTGCAGCAATACTAATAGAAATGAAGCGGGTACTTTCAGGAAGTAGTCTGGAGCTTTAGGGGGTTATTCACTAAGGTGAGAATTCGACTGTCGAATTCTCAATCAACAGATTCCCATAGCAAATCCGTGACAATTTCTCCATGGTAAAGTCGCGACAATTTTATAAAGTTAAGATTGCAACAATTTTCCCATAATAAAGTCACAACTGCAACAATATTCTCATTATAAAGACGCAACTGCGACAGTAGCAGTCTATTGCGACTGTCTTTAGCTAGCGAATTCACACCTATACGCAACCTATATGTAACAATTCGGACTTTAGTGAATAACCCCCTTGGTCTCAGGAGCCATTGCCTTTACAAAGTATAGTAGGAAAGTATATACGTATATCTGCATCACCAATACAGTAATCTGAAGTTCCAACCCAAATCAAGCAAAAATAGCAATGCAGTACATCTTGCAAATGTGTGTGATAAAATTTACTCTTTCATAAATGAGAAACATTTAATTTTGCATCCTTAACGCATAAGCATCACTTAATAAATATGGCATACAGAGTTAGAAGCACAGTGATAAGTAAGCGAGTCGAGGAAGAGAATTGCATGATTGGGAAAAAAAAGGCATTATTTTCATGTATTCTGTATTGCCTTGTGTTTGGAATGATGTACTTTCACTTAGAAAAAAAAATGAAACCTGTCCCATTCAGCTGAAATCCTCCTGCCATTTATGTGTAATCCATTTTTGGTTATAAAACCACTGGTTCATGCATATTCATCAGATTGCAAACACATCAGTCACAATAAACAGACAGCTCTAAGCAGTTGGAGCATAGGCAGAAATGATAGTGCTGGAAATCAAGAAAGTTAATGATAAGTTAAAATGGAGACCTGAGACCCTTATACCAGGGGGTGGGGGATGGAGATGGTTGTGCCATTTTTAGTGGGGTGCAAGTATGACCAAAAACTGCAATGGTTATTTTTGTCGTTATCAGTAGAACCCTCTAGCTTCAGGAGATACCTGTACATGCCACACAAACTACACACAGTCACATCATCATTTTCTGGGTTTTGCGTGTGCCAGTTCTCTAATCCCTGCCACCCAGTATGACTGTGACATGGTGGTGGGAGATTTAGAAGTCCAGCATCTTTGGTTTATAATGCTTGAGCTTTGATTTAACAGCATTACAGAAGGATCTCTGTCTTCTTCTGCAATGTCTCCATGCTGCCTTTGTTCTCTCCTATCTCAGTGTCTCCTGTTTCAGTGTTATGGCATCTTCAGTGTCTCATTGTTGAGACATGGCAGAAAAGTCCATACACCATTGGGTGAATACCAGGATCCCTGTGCCCAGGAAACAGCTAGAGTTAAAGTGCACCTGTCACCTCAAATCTCTAATACTAATTTAGGTTGTACTAATGAAATAAATGTTTTGTTTTTTTTAAATATAAATGTATTTAAAAAAAATGTACCTTACTATATTGTTTCTCACTGTCATTTTCCCTGTGAGCCTGACATTTCTTTTCCGAGTCAGGTTGGGTGGGGCTAAAAGGATGACTGACATTAAAGTTTTCCAATCAGATTTCTTAAATATATGTATGCAATGCATGTATAACTTTATTTATAAAGCGCTACAACCATACGCAGCACTGTACAGTTCAGGATAAAAATAAAATACAGACATGGATAATACAAAATAAAATCACAAGGACACATCACTTTAAGTGCTATGTTGAGGTTGACACAAGAGGTTAAATCCTGATCTAACAGGAATCTGATTGGAGGAGCTATAATGTCAATTATCATTTAGCAATGCCCAACCCAACTCCAGAAAGAAAAGTCAGGCTGACAGGGAAGAGGACAGAGAGAAACGCTGTATAAAGATACATTTTTTTTTAAAATACATATATATTTACAAAAACGTTTATTTCATTAGTACAACTTAAATTAGTAATTGAGTTTTGAGGTGACAGGTGCCCTTTAATCTCACTGTGATATAGAGCAGTCCTTCTCAAAGTGGTGGTCCGCAGACCGG